>PVIH01011906.1:0-66448 GCA_004025045.1 Sigmodon hispidus | reverse complement strand
TGGTGTGGACCCCCGAGAGTCCTGTGGTGTGGACCCCCGAGAGTCCTGTGGTGTGGACCCCGGTGAGTCCTATGGTGTGGACCCCCGAGAGTCCTGTGGTGTGGACCCCCGTGAGTCCTGTGATCTGTCTCTTGATTTATTTCTTGCATTTAGTCTGGGGCCCCATAAGTTTATTCTTTTTTCTTACTGACAAGAATCCAGCTCCGTGACATGACATCAGACTTTCCACCTGACAGGTCGCTGTCGTCATTGCTTGCCCTCCCATGTCATATTTACCCTCCAATAGCTTTGTTCTGCTTTCTCTCTTTCTGACCCGGCTTTGCTCTTCAACTGGAGAGCCCTGAGCACCCAACCCTTTTGCCCACACCCAATACACCTCAGGTAAAAGCTTCACTTCCACAAAGGACAAGCCTTGGGTTCTTTTCCCATTTATCCACATTCCCACTGGGTGACTCGATCACCATACTGTTAGAATTTTCTGGCTGTCTGTCGGTCTTGCCCATCCTACCATCATCGGTAGGACTATGTCTCACTGTCTTTCATCTCAAGCATTCACTCAATTAGATAACACAGTAGGTACACAAATAATGTCGTTTGTTAAATAAAGAAAGGACAGAGGAGGGAAATGAGGCAGAAAGGAAGAGTCGTTTGTGGTGGAAAAAAATATTTTTCAAATACAATAATCTGACTAAATAAAGTGAAAAGAAAATATAAATAACTGTTTGAGTTAAAATAAAAAGAAATGATAGGTCATAATTAATTTGCTTCCCCCCCCCCTTTTTTTTTCAAGACAGAGTTTCTCTGCGTAGCTCTGGCTGTCCAAGAACTTGCTCTGTTGATCGGAATGGACTCAAACTCACATAGGTCTGCCTGCCTCTGCCCAATTTTGATTTGCTATCATGAGAGAAAATCTTACAAGTCCATCAAAGAGAGGTAGACAGGAAAAGTGTTTTTATTGGAGTAGTCTCTTCATCACAGAAAACACACACTTTTCCAGAGAGGAAAATGCCCTGTGTTATATTTGAACTCTATGGGGACCTTGTTATGCTTTTGGCTGGGATGGAAGACACTGCATGTTCCTGGGTTTACTCTGTAGGACCGTCCTAGAAGACAAATACATCTTTTCGGGAATGTAACTTTCATCTCAGAACATGTAGCACAGCAAATAGTTATTTAATCTATAGAGTGCAATTTGTTTGGGGCACTGGAATTTGCTCACTCTAATTACAAATTAGCTGTTAATCTGAACCATCATCCTATAAATTGTGGAGAGGTATTCATTAGAGAAAACCATTCTAGCTCCTGGGTCTAGTTTGTCTCTATGCCAATTGTGCAATTACATAATAAAAATAACACCCTGTAGTTGACTCAACCCCAAGCATGATGAAAGCCTCACCACTCTGAAAAACAAAATATTTTTACAACCGTATCAACAGGTTTCTAAGATGCACTAGACAAGCCTCCATAGCGGGCCCGAGGGCAAGCCTTTGTGGTCTACATTTAAAAAAAAAAAAAAAAAAGTTTCAAAATCTTAGGAATTTCATTTTTTAAAAAATTTAAATGAAAAAAATAATATCTTTTATGTTATACTTTACCGTAGGTTAGGAATACAAAGATAAACAACTGTTTAATATTTTCTGACCAAGGAGGGAGAGATAAAGCAAATGAACAGAGGAGGATCTGGTGAGGGCTTTGATTGGTTTCTGCAGTGTGCCTCAGGGAGGACATTGCAGCAGTCCGGGAGCCAAAATGTTCTTAGGTGAGTGTTTGTAAACTTCACCAGAACACCCAGCTGTGAAAAATGTCTGCAGCTGACAGGTGATCCGTGTATTAGAGAGATTCCGTGTGCAAGACACCTAGAGCCGACTTGAGGAGGAGCCTCAGCTTCTTGGGGTGGTCAGCAGGGAGCCTATTGTAGCAGCTTGGATTTGCCCTTGCAAAGTTTTGTTTGGGGAGGGGGTGTTCGGTGCCTGAGGGCGGGGCCAGGTTTGGCCGTGCACCTGACAGTCAATGGATTCAAAGGTTAGTTTCAGGCTGCAGATTCAGAGCTTAGGTTCCTGCCAGAAAGCTCAACTAATGGCTGCTGTACTTCGTAACCCCTTTGCCCAATTCTGGGATAGGAAGACCTGCGCCTCCACACTTGTGTGAGCTTTTCTTTGAAAACTGGGCTCTGGGCCATAACCCTCCTCTGTGTGGGAACAAAGGGTTTCCACCCAGGTTCGTTGGAATCTGACAATAAACCCTCCTGTGCTTGCATCAAGTCCAGCTCCCTGGTAGACTTTGGGGGTCCCACCACTACATGACAAAACCGACTGATATGGGGGGGTAAGTTTGGACTCACGGTGTGAGGACCTCAGTCCAATTCTGTGGATTTGGGCCTGTGGCAGCATATCCTTACCCCATCCAAAATGTGTGGCTGAGAAAAGTACTCACTTTATGTCCCGGAAGCAGAAGAGAAAGAAGGTCATGGGACCCATGGTGGCCCCCTTCAAGAGCATGCTCTAAATGACCGTAAAGGCCTCTGAACGAATTACTTTACTTGTTATTAGGACACAGCCTGATTAAAAACAACATACGTGGAGAAGGGCTGGCAGAGAAGGTAGCTGGTCACATGATATCCACAGTCAGGAAGCAAAGGAAGAACAGGAAGTGGGGTTGGGCCTCCAACAGTGATCCACTTCCTCTAGGATAATTCTACTTCCTACAGATGCCACAACTTTCCAGAACATCACCCCAACTGGGGCAACAGTACAGGGACCCTAGAGGGGCATTTCACTCTCAAGCCATTCCCACTATATCCCATATATACATATATATATATATATATATATATATACATATGTATGTGGTATGTATTATGTATTTTTGTAGTGCTGAAGATAGAATCCATAGCATTGTAGAAGTCAAGCACATTCTGCACCACTGAGCCACACCCCCATCTTAGATCACAACTCTTGAGAATTCTAGTGCCTTCCAGTGGCACTACAGAGAATAAAGACTTTAATACAGAGACCACTGGAAAACAGTTACTACAACAGGTTTTATCCTATGCCATAGATAAATCCCTGAAATTAAACAGATGTGTGTTGAAAAGGAAATCTGTAGCATAATTTGGAAGACAAATTGAAAACAAGGTATGATGGTGGCTGTAAGGAGGCAGAATAAGCGTGACTGTGGGTCATCTGAGTGGGGTAGAGTAGCAAGTGTGACTTCAGGGAAGGGTGGATGGTGGTACCAGCCAGGGGACTAGGAACAGAGGAAGAGAAGGCTCATGATGATGGGCTCAGCTTTGAACACATTGGGTTTGTGATACCTGTAGAGTACTCAGATGAATAGAAAGTAATTACACCTGTGCTAACTGCTACCCATACCCAGATGGTCTCTCCCCCAGTTAGCCACCCCCATAAGGGTTATGATCCCCACTCTTGAAACTCTCTAGGAGGATGAAGGAGAAAGAGTAGACACTGCAAAAGGGAGGAGCCCCTAGTCTATGATTACATGAGCCCAGCTAATAGAAGGAGGCCTGAAGTAATGATGCTTCATGTAAAGAATGCTGTTGTTACTGGTGGCAGGTATTCACAAGTTATATCATTCCTATTTCTACAATAAACCAGAGGTGTGAACATCTGCAGATCCATAAAACATTTTGAAGCCGTGAGGATTAGTGTAGCTTATGATTTTGGATGAGCGCCATTGGGAGAGGGCTTCCTTTGTAAAAGCATTATTAGACTGATGAGTGTTCAAAACTCGGAGAAGTATATACTCTTAGGAATGTTCAGCCAAACAGAAGAAACTTTGTAGCTGACTCTAATGACTTCTGAGGTCCGAGGGAATTTTAGCTGTACTTACCTTTTTATTTTTTTCCTACCACGACTCCCACGGCAAAGCAAAAATGGAATGCGGAGACATTAAAAACAAGAACGGATCCAAGGCTGTATGGCAATATTTTTAAAGTTCTTGATCATATATAATAAGGTTTTCAGATTTAAGGTAGTAGTTACTTTTCTTAGCACCACGATGAAACGCTTCAGAAAAGCAACGTAAAAGACAAAGGGCTTCTGGTGGGTCACAGTTTGAGGGGCATCCATCCCATCATGGCGGGAAAGGCGAGCCAGTGACAGTGGGCTTGGCTGTGGTACCAGGAAAGGAAGGCAGCTGGTCAGATTGCTGTGCAACCGAGAAGAGAAAAACATGAAGGATGCCACGTGACTCACTTCCTTCTTTCTTCTTTATCAACCCTCCCCCAAAATTTAGCATAAACTTTCCCTTCTGAAGAAGTCCCCAGAGAGAAACAAGCCCAGAAATAGCATCTGATTCCAAATTCAATAAACTATAATAAATATTGAAATATGTATCATTGGAGCTAATTTATAAATAATTTATCTATCATAAAGGCACATTGGTGTGACAGTTGTTATGAAGAAATGACACTAAAGACAGAATCTTTTTAAGATTTATTTATTTATTATACAGTATACAGAAGAGTGCACCAGATGTCATTATAGATGGCTGTGAGCCACCATGTGGTTGCTGGGAATCGAACTCAGGTTCTCCAGAAGAATGGTCAGTGCTCTTAACCTCTGAGCCATCTTTCCAGCCCAAACACAGAATCTTTTGAAGGAAGTCCTGGTTCTTTTTTCTCACAGTGGTCTCTCCTCCCAGACTTCTCCTTGTAACCTTTTCCTTGGGAAAGCATATGCTGAGTATTCTGACACCAGCTAATAAATAAGTTATTTTAACCTGTGTTTCCAAATCATTCTTCCTTCTATACATCAGGATTTGTATGTATAGGAAAATGAGAAAACGCTATGCAGTAGCTCAAGCTGTGAATTTGCATCCATCCGAAAGCTCTCTGACTTAGGCAACTCAGTGAAACTGCATATGCCCAAGTTTCCTCATATACATAATAATATCTCCCCTTGTTAGGAATACCATAATGAATTACTATTCATAAAACCTTTACCTGGCCCTCAAAATATGCTGTGTAAGCACTTGAGTAAATACATGAACAGATTTCTGGGTAGAGAGTAATTAAATTTATCAGTGCATATGATCATAACTGATCCACAAATGCAGGGTGATACATCAGTCTATTGCTTTTCTGTTTTCCACCATCTAGAAGTTACATAAATGAGTGAGTTTATATGAACCAAATCCAGACTTTTTATATGAACCCCTTCACCAGGCTTTTTGTCTAAGGGCTAAGATCTAATGCCTGCTTAAGAAAGGAGAGCTGACCTACTACTTTGAACATGCCACCTTCTAGCCCCCAGGGTCTACCATACCTGAAATGTCATCCCAGTGTTTTCTGGGATGACTTTCTAAGCCTGTTAAGCTGTTCTTCCATTTGCAAGGTGGTTGGGGACCTTTTACAGACTGCTACCAATTCTTTCCAACTGTTAATAACTAAGGATGCTTGCATAGTCAATTCTGCTGAGGTCACAAGGTCATCACATGATTTTTTTTCTTTTTTTCCTTATAAGGAAATCTTCAAAACTTTCTTCAGACAGTGAACCAAAAATAGTGACAAGGAGAAAGGGTTGCCAAGCATCCTCCCCCAACACACACACACACATACACACACACACACACACACACACACACACACACACACATTTTCGTTTATAGAAAAATCTTAAATCAGAGCAGTTTTGCACGTTCCTCTCACAAGACACTATTTTAAGTAATGATTCATGTAGCATTTACAGCATGGCTCTGGGAATATTTTTCTTTTTAAATATACCAGTGGCTAGTGGCCTCTTCTCATTTCCACTTATACTCACCTTTCTTTCTGACTCCCCCAAGTTTCATGGGATTATCATCACTTCTGGGAAAGGCAGTAGGGGCAAAATACCAAAGATCCTGAATGTAGAAGAGACAGTTCAATTCTGAACCCAGGCTGACCTGAAGCCTTGGGTAAGTCAATGGGTCTTCATTTAGGATGATGATACTGGTGCTCTCTCTTCCCTGTTCTGTTCACTGAGCTGCTGAGAAGGTCTAGTTGAATAAGGATATAGAAAATGTCCAAAGCTCTAGCTAAAAGTAAATTAAACGTCAGTGTGATGGTGCTGACTTTTAATCTCCAGGACAGTTGTGAACTCAAGACCAGTCTGAGCTACATAGAAATATCTGCCAAAATGCCCTTCTTCCCACCAAAAAAGTAAGTCACATTTATGCTTTATGTATTTTCCCATTTGCATGTTGAAACTCATGATTTAAAAAAAGCCTTAAAAAATTGATCTGAAAAAAATACAACTACGTGGTAATTATAAATAATTGAATATGCCTTATTTAAACGTTACTACCTAATTTAAAATATAAAATACTTCTTAGTATTTTATAAATGTATATTTATATAGAGACATATAAAGTATATACTGTACAATACATTTATTTGGAGAGAGTTCTAACTACTTTTGTTTTGTTTTTTGAGACAAGATTTCTCTACTTTGTAGCTCTGGCTGTTTTGGAACTCACTTTGGAGACCAGGCTGGCCTCAGACTCACAAAGATCTGTCTATCTCTGCCTCCCTAGTGCTGAGATTAAAGGTATGTGCCACTATGCCTGGCTTTATGTTCTACTTCTGATTTAGCATCTAAAATTCAGAAAAGGGTTTTCTCCTGAGGATGACATATTTGTATCATGCACTCACACATACTATTTCTTTGATTTCTAAAGTTTGGATAATTAACAGGCACAGTCAAGTTTAAGGCAGAAGCTGTTCGTTTTGTTAGGAATCCATCCTCTCCTCTTTCACGTGAACTGACTTGAAGATAGCACACCAATTTTCAGCTACAGAACACTCCTCATTTTCCTTTAGAGCTAGCTGTAACTGTCTTTGTTCTAGGCATCTATGTAAATGGAAGAAATAGATGGCAACAGAACTATGCCATCATCTCTAGTGATGCTAGAGTCAGCACACAAATGTTGGATCACTTAATTGTGGATGTTATATGTGTGAAGGAATTAAACTGCCATATTATTTACCTTTATTAGCTGCAATAAAAGAAGAATCCCCTACTATTCATAATAAACAATTTTGCTTGGGAAAATCATTCATCTATGACCTATGGGCATTAAAGGCAAGTCTGAATCTTTAAAAGTAATGCCCAAAGAAAACATAATGCATGTTATGACTTGAATCTAATGTGTCTCTGAGACTTGTAGGTTGAAAACTCGATCTTAGCTGAAGGGACTATTGACAGATCAACAAGCCAATCCATGGTGAGTCAGGGTTAGGAGTAAATATGAACACTTTAGAGACATACTGTTGGTCTTAATAAATGCTGTGATAGCATCATGTTCACTTAGCACCTAATTTTTAAGTCCATTAGTTAGGTGTTACTTGTATGCTTTCCATTATACTAAGTGCCTAGGCAAACAGGGCAATTCAGGAGAGCTCCAAGATGACCTCATTATGAGTCTACATTTTGTGTGTTAGGCACTAGAGAAGAAGCTGCAGACGTATTCTTGGAAAGCTAAGACAGATGTCCTTCTCGGAAGCAACTAGATTGAACCTGCTCTAGACGGGGAGGACAGGTCCAGTGGGTAAGGGGCATAGTTCACACATAGCGTAAGAGTGACCATCTAGGAACTCTTGCCAAGCAGATGGGGCAGAGAACAAAGCAAGCCAGCACTTCCCCAGCTTTGAAGACACAGGGTGGGTCCAGAAGCCAACATCTGGCTCCTGATATGGACCCTTTGATAAGATGTCTAACTGCCTCCCCAGGACACTGGTGACAGCTGCCGCAGGACACCAGGTGTTTCTTATTTGTGAAGTTAAAATGAGTCAAGCAATGCCATTTGTTTAATTTATTGTGTTTTCCCTTCCATTTTTAATAATTTTCATTTGTGAGGTCAAGTTCCCTGTAATTCCCCTTCCAAAAATCTTTCCTTAGGAAATACTTAGAGAGGTTGGTGGAGATTTGTATACAAAAACTTCTGTTGCAGTGCTATTTATGATAACTCAAACTAGGAAACAACCTAAAATTTCAACAAAAACAGACTAGTGGGCAGACCCTAATATCTTTCTCTATTTTTAGTGATGTTTTACAAAATGCTTATAATTAATCTCATTAGGAAAAAGTTGGAGTAAAGGTTTTGGGGAGCCTGTCTATGTATTCTCAGGAAAAGAAAGGACTCTGCAAGATGGTTGTTCTGTTGATCTTTGTTCTGTTTATATTTTCTGCATTCCCCATAGTGTGACTTTATAATCAGAAAAGGCAATTAAAATTGTTTAATGTATGCATTCCTAAAAATATCATAATGAAATCTATTATTTATGTAACTAACATGTGCTAAGAAAAGATAAAATCTTAGAATTCTTTTTTAAAAAAACTAATTATAAACAGAAACATTGTTTAATAAACTAGGAATGTCTATAACCTCAGCAATTTGGAGACTGAGTGAGTACGATTCTAAGTTCAAGGCCAGTCTAACCTGGACTGAGCAGTGAGACCCCTCATAAAACAAAAATTAAAGTTTAATGAAGTCCAAGAGTCTTCAAGAGGGCAATATTCAGAGACTGGATTCCTATCTTACTCAGGGTTCTCCACAGAAGCTGAACCAAGGCTGTTGTATTTGGTTTCTGGCCTGGATTTCCTAGCCTGGCCCCAAGGTTCAGACACACTCTCAGCTTCGTTTATCCTCAAATAATCACACACAGGCTTATACTAATTTTATGCTGATTGGCCTAGGGCCCAGGCATAGAGCTTGCTAACTCTTTACCCTTAAACTAACCCATTATTCTTATCCTGTTCAGCCATGACGCTTGCTATATTTTCTTGGAGCAGCATTTCAGCTTCTTTCCTCTGTGTCATCTTCTGGCATGTCTATGTTCTCTTCTGAAATGTTCTCCGAGTTTTCTTAGTCTAGTAGCCCCTGCCCACACTTCCTGCCTGCCTCTGGCCAATCAGCCTTTTATTAAACCAGTAGGAGGGACAAATATTTACAAGGCACCATAATACAAGGCTAGATATGGGGTGAGTGAGATAGGTTATCCTTCCCTTTTTACAAATCCTACTTTCCCAGGAAGCCTGGAGAAAGCTTCCTCAAGAGGAAGGTGAGAAGTCTTGAATAGCTCCTCAGGCTAGTGAATGGAATAGCAGAGACAGCAACAGCAGTGAATGAGTGTGTGCAGATGCTCCTACATTTGCAATGAGGTTATACCCTGATAAACCCATCCTTAATTGAAAAACTCTAAGTCAAAAGTGCATTTAATATGTACACCTGACCTAGTAAACACCATAGTTTAGCCTCACTAATGTCAATCATGCCCAGAACACTTTCGTTAGCCAGAAGTTAGTCAAAATCACCTAATCTAAAGCCTACTTTATAATAAATATGACTCCCTCAAATAATTTACTGAGTGACACCCAATGTAAGCATAATGGCTTTATGAGTATGCTTTCTCATCTTTGTAAATACAAAAAAAAATCTAAGCCAAACTGTTTTAAGTCAAGCACTGTGACCTTAGGAATCTTTCCTTAGGGAAGAATTATCTAGTGATGGGCAGAGAAGCCATTGTCAGAAAATACCTGAGTACATTAAAGCTTGTCAAATGCCAGTGGGGTGAGGGAACCCGGTACCCCTACAAGGAGGTAGGAGGTCCTGGTAAATGACTGTATTCCTTTCCAAATAGCAGAGGGTAGACAAGTACTTGAGACAGATGGGTTTTAGCTTTGGACAACAGACGAGAAGCCTGCTGGTCAGGCTTTCACAGTCCCGAAAACATCAACAGCCAGAAAAGCACAGTTTCCTGGCAGACTGATGACACAATAACAGCACATATTTATGACACACTTACTGTGTGCAAGATGTTACTCCAGGACCTCTGCATAAATAGGCTCATTTAGTCTTTCCAATGTCCTATGAATTGACTACAGAAATTATCTCTATTTTACAAGTCAGGAATTGGAGGCCAAAGGGATGATGTGATTTGAGTAGCTCAGATCCTACAATCAATACTCACCAAAACACGTTCACACTCATATGTGTGTTTGCTGGGGTATCAAAACCAGATATATGTTCTTTTCTCTTCTATGAAAAGGCATCCAAACTTGCTTTCCTTTCCCAATCCCATTTTGAAGCAATATCTTGATCTTTGCCCCCTTTTCCATCTCACCTGAACTATTTCAGTTATAACTCTAACTTGGCCTGACCCATCCTTCTGAATGGTGCCTGTAGTGAGAGATACAGGCTCAGAAGTTGCTGCTTACTGAGAACTCACTAAATGGCATCCCTGTGACACCAGCTTCTTGTTTTGGCAGTGGTGGGACAGCATGAAGAGAAGCAGGGAAGGCCAGAATCAGGACCCAGGAAACACCATCTCTGCCACTAACCAAAATGGGAGGCTCCTGGGCACAGAAATTCTTAGCTCTAACTACAGGCTTGTGACATTATCACATGTGTTCCAATGAGTGTGAGAAGGACCACTCTCCAAATCATGCTTTCCCAGGGTAGTTTTTCAAGCAGTTCTAGATGGCTGCTCAGATTAAATAATAGCAGAGGCATAGGATTAGTGAGTGAGTATCTCATGGGGATGGGGACAGGGACCGGGGGAGCACTTCTGGAATGCCTCCTACATGTTCTCACCCTCAACTAGTACAACCTGAACCTAGGCACAGCATCTCTCCAGCTGGTACCAAAGGGCTGAGCTGAGTGGTGAGTAAGTGGTGCTTCATCCATGAGCTAGGGAAACCTGGGGGATGCAGATGTAGTGAACAGGGTGTGGAGGTGACCCAGAGAGCTATGGCAGTAAAAAGCCATGAGTGGCAACTCAGTCACCCTATTACCCTGTGAAAACAGCACACCAAGAGTATCTGTGAGAAAAATCTCAGTGACATCTGCATAAGGAGGATTTCCTGAACCAAAACAGACACTCCTGTGTTGGAAAAAAAAATGGAGACCATTCACCCCGAGGTCTCAATTAAGCAATAGATGGGTCATGAATTGAGAAACACTGGGGAACTATTACCACCTCAGAGAGCACTCTAGGCAGGGATTTTAGACTGAATTGGGAGGTGACATTTACAAGCAACTTGATTTGTTACAAAGGGTGTACTTAACTTATTTAGACGTGGTCTGATCAGTGGGCTGCTATGATTGGCTGTGACACAACCATTATTTAAAAAAAAAAAACCAATATCTCCTTTCATAGTTATTAAGAGGGGATTCAAGGTACGGTAATAATTTCAAATCAATTATGGGTTAATCCGATGCATCTTTGAAAATGAGTTTTCCCCCTGGGTTAACAAAATAAAGAAATATGATCATGTATACACTATGGAAAGGATGATTGTATCCATCATCCCCAGCCTGCCAATACCAAGTGCCATGTTGCTGACCCAACTTGAAATGTCTGTGATGCCCTTGGAAGAGGACACGAGCTTACAAGTACCTTGGAGCTCCCCAGGCTGTTTCCATTGAAGTTGGTGACAGAAAGGAAAGAGCTCCAGCATGTCTGTTGTTCATGATTATTCATGTACACTGTTTATGGAAGCACATTCTTCTCTTCCCAGTGTCCAGCAAAGGGACAGCAGCGGCAGTGGCGACTTCAGATAATCCAACTACCACTAGAGATGTGGCAGCACCTGAGTCTATAGGCTTGGAATGTAAACCCTGCATCAGCAAGAGCAGCTTCTGGGGATTAAGAGGACATAGGACTAGTATAGGCCGGTATAGGCATCTCATAGTTACATCCCACACAGCTGAGCCAAGTGCTTGAGCCCATGAACTCGTCCTTCAATGTTCATTCAGCATGTCAGAATGAGCCTGTTTCCAGAGAGCAGCAAAAATGTGGGGTGTCAGAACAGACAACTGTTATAGAATTATATACAATTATAGCATTACAACAATTATAGCATTATAGAACTTGAAGTGCTCACAGCTGGGTAAGACTGTAGACGTCTTTTCCTCCTCAGCAGCTCCAGGCCCTGTGGACTTTAGATAGCAGGGATGAAGTTCACAAGTCAGTATATTGATTCTTTCATGTTCTGTGACTCAAGTGTGTGGTATCTATCTTAAGGCAATAAGGTCTTGCCATCAGGTTCTGGGGGATACCTTGGCACAATGATGATAGCCTATGAGTCCCCACTGTACTGCAATAGCATTGCATTTAACCAGTATAATTGAAAGCAATAGCCCAAATAATGTCTTACAATTTTTAACTTTCAGAAACACTTTTCTGCAAACACGACTGTTATCACAGGGGTATTTCCTAGTGTGTCATCGTGAGGATAAATTTCTGGCTGGTTTTGTTTGTTTGTTTGTTTGTTTTCCTGTATTTTTTGGGTTTTGTCGTTTTGGTTTTTGTTTGTTTTCACACCCATTCACACCCGCCCCAGTGTTGACAATCAAATTTACATCTCTGTTCTTGCTAAGCATATGCTCTACCACTAAACTAAATCTCCAGCCTAGGATTTTTAACAGAAATTTTAATATTTCCAGGGTTAATGGTTCCTGCCACTCAAATCTCCCAAATCAACTTAACTTTTCCTACAAATCTGTGGTATAAATTTGAATTTAATTTTCAAAGAAAACTTATAGAATAGGGTTTCAATGCTTCCTCTGACATGCCCGTAATTTGTTTTCATCACAGAGGAAACTGACATGGTCTCACGTTCTCCATGTAGGTCAGGTAGAACACCTAACTACACATTTGATCATAGAATCAGCATTCTTGTAGCATGTGGTTCATTCCTAGCTTTCTATGGAAGTGGAAGGCTTTATTTTCTTTATCAGATTTGACCAGTGGGACTCAATTTCTGTTCCAGTCCTTGTAAATGTTTTCTTTGCAATGTTGCCATTTCCAAAACCAGAAGTCCTAAACTATTCAGAGATTGCTAGAACTTCCCCAATGTCTGAGCTTCTGTGTACAATCATTCACTCTGCTCTTAGGGCAGAGAGTTAGAGCTGGTGCAGATGCTGGAAGGTGTCCCGTCCTAACCCGCATGCAGTCTTCTCCAAGGACCAACCCCTTCCATCATTCTTCTTCCTTTGCCTCCTCCTCCTCTTCTTCTTCTTCTTTCCCCTCCTTCCCTTTCTCCTTCCTCTGATGCTGTTACCGACAACAGTGTAACATTGTTACTAGTTGGCAGTAAGTAAAAACTCAAAGCCAGATATCAAGGGAAAAGCTGGAATATCAGAGAGGGGAAACAGACCACAGTCAAGTCTCAGCCAGCCAACTCCTCAGGGTAAAAGCTCTCTTCCAGAGTCCTCAGCCTGAATCGTCACTTCTACAGAATCCCTCAAAGTCTGCCTAGGCCTACCTTGACTATCTTCTTCTCCCATTGTTTCACTTCTGGGTTCAACTCTGCATCATGATTTTAGAGTTAGTTAGGCCTTGAACTCACAGAAACACAGAAAGATCTCTGTCTCTGGAGTTATGAGATTAAAAACCATAGGCCAACCACTCCTGGGTCTTTCCTCAGGCTGGGATTAAAGGCATGAGTTATCACTCTCTGACCCTCCTGGCTTGACTGTGGGTGGACCTGTTCTCTGATACTCCAGACTGATTTTTATTAAATATAAAATATATCACAGCACAACACTATCACAGATCTGAACCTTGCCAGTTCGTTTTTTGGATTCCCTCGATGTTCCCAGGTAAAAAATTGGACACGGGTCATCTGAGCCAGATGCTCAATGTGAGGCATATTGGAGGAACTGAATCTTCCCTGGGGCTTTTAGTTATAAGTCAGGCACTATTAAGTACTGTCAATAATGCTGAATCTGTGATAAGTCTTTATTGCAGGTGCATTTGCTATTTTTCCTTTGGAATGAGATATCATGGTCAAGTTGCTCAGTTATCTGGTTGACAAATCGCCCACCTTTTTCCCTATCTATGCCTGGTTGCCTTGAGTGGAGAATTACCACTTCTTTGGCAAATGGCCAGGATATCACAGAATGTTCATCTGTGCTGACCTTGCAGTGACCATGCAGAGGAACATGCACTCCATCTATAAGGATGAGTACAGACACAGATATTGATGGGGCCACAGCTCTTGTGTCAGACTTTGCTACAACCATGACCACTACAGACAGCAAGCCCTGGCTTTGGAAGACACTATTTTGTGCAAGACAAGCCTTAGTGAACTCTAGATGACCCTGGAACTATTCTGGAACTATTCTCATTCAGGGTGAAGGGTGAATACTTCCCCTAGTGACCAAGCAAAAAGCTTGCAGCAGACAGAAAGGAGGCATGCTTGTATGAGGCCTGTTAATGCATATGTGAACCCTATGATTGGCTCATTTGTAAGGCTTGTGATTGACAGAACTATACACTATATACATTCAAGGCTGTGATTAGTAGAATAGCCCTGCATGCTTGAGCAAGCCATACCCTTCTTCTGGCTATTCTCCCTTATTTTAGGGGTTGCCTATGAGAGAATTCTCTCCATTATGTTGCAATACTAAAGTTAATGAAGTTTTTTTTTTCCCAAAATGGTCTATCGCTTACTTGTGTTCTCTATCATGATTAGAGTAGTCAGAGCTAGTCGTATAAAGAACAAACAAAATCTGAGGCTTCCGCAGTGTTAGAGGTTGGTTATGCTCACCACCTTCTGTAACTCTAGGTCTGCTCTGAGGATCTCTAACTCCAGAATCTGAGATGTCTTCTGAACTGAGGGCTTCTGCACGCACATGATGCACTGTCACACACTCAGGCACAAATGGACACATAAAATAAAAATTATTATTTTTTAAATGAATTGTGAAATGCAACAGCGTCTCGACATTAACATGTGAGGAGAGGAGCCCACAGGTTGTGTGTCCTGAAGCTTTCACTGCATTGAACATGGTTTTTGTTGTGTCTGTGTCTGTGTGTGGTTTTTTTTATCAGACCCACCCGGACCAGAATTTGATTTAGATGCAGCTGTGGTGGGGGTGTCTTATTTGTCTACATGATTGACCATGGGGTGACAGGCTTCTCAGGTAAATGCTAGAGCAGTTTCCAAAATATTGCAGCTAGAAGGATGGTCTGAAGGCAACAACTCCTTGACCTGGCCAACTGTCCATGACGCCAGAAACAAAGCCTGAAACTTGGTCTTTTAGGCCTTTGAGGAGTACTACAAAGCATTTAATGTCCCCTGAGAGGTCTTTCTGAGACAGTTTGAAATAAAATGAATTCTTGTTTGCAAGTAAAACTTCCAGTCATACAATACTACTTGTTTTCCCCATCTTAGAGCTGAAGAGATGCAAACTGGTAGAAAAGCACCATGCTACAGAACGAGCCAGGAGCAAAACAAGATTTAGGCTTAAAACCTGGCATCTTAGCCACTGCATCACCAGTTCTTCATACAGCGCCAGAGAGTTCACTAACCCAGCCTTTGCACTGCACCATAACTGCACTGAATGTTCATGGTTATCCTCCATCAGCAGGTTTTCCACTGGGCCAATGCCACTGATTTCCCAGGCTAATCAAAGAAGCCCTTCTCCCGAAACTCGATGATCTAGTGGGGGGTGGGGCTTTGCCCTTCACAAGGTCATAAAGTGTTTAACTTTCAGGACTAATATGGGAAAGAAGGCCCCTACTTCTGAGCCAGTGAGAACTATTAATTATGGGAAGCATCGTTTCTGTCCCAATGGAGGTAAGAAGCCAGCGCAGAAGGAAAGCAGAACTGAGAAGCCATCTGACAGTGTTTCCTATCAGCCTCCAGATTTAGCCATCCCTGAAGCCTAAAATGAACCAATAAATCCTTCTTGGTTTTTGCCTGTGCTAGTTTGGATTGATTTTATATCTCTAAACTATAAAAACACTTCATATAGCAGAGGGCTTCCAGAACCTTCTGCTGCTTCTATAGCTGCATGTGGAGACTTCTGATCTGAACCAGGCAGCTCACCAGAGAACATGTCTCTCCTAGTATTTATTTTCCATTCCTGTTCATCTCAGGGGTGCCAGGAGCAGGGGCTAGTCCTGTAACCACCCACTCTGCTTATAACTCAGACCTCTTTCTTTGCGTTTACGGACTCTTCTATCATCGATCCTTCTAGACAGAGTCATAAAAAAAGAGAACTTTTCAGTTCAAAGATGTCTATAAAATATCTGGCAGGATCAGAAGCAATATGAAAGATAGTGTGATTTCTTTTAGGTAATGTGATATAGTTAGTACTAGTGTTTGGAATTTTTCCTAATATAAACTAACATGCACTAACATGTTAACTAACAGGTACTATGGATAATTCTTCCACAGAGTCAGCCAAGCGTGGGTGGCTCTCGTTGCTTTGAAAGAAAGGATCACATTGGGACATGGGCATGGTATTAAATGGCACTGAATCATAAGTATGTCATCCTTTTCTGATCCTAATCAGAATAAAGCCTCAGACACCCAGGAATTTAGGGTCAGCCTGTAAAAGTAACCAGCCTGCATTCCTCAAAACCTGTCAGCACCAGGGAAGACAAAGAAAGCTGAGGGCCTGTCCTTACTTCAAAAGATTGATGAGACAAGACCATTAAATACAAAACAGGATCAGAAGCAGTTCTGTACCAGGAAAATATGCTACAAGTGACATTCTTGGGTCCCCTAAAAATTGAACTACAGACTGCAGTCAGGTGGGAGTATAACATACTATCTTCTCTGGTGTCCACTATAATAGAGCAACCATCAAAGCAGTTACCTTTGTTCTTCCAAGACGCATGCTGGGGTGATAATGGCATGGTATTGCAACTTGCTTTGTGGTTCCAAACCATGTTTAGTATTTGCAAAGTGAAAAAGCAATTGAAGCCCATGTACAAAACTGGTAAATCTACTGGTGGGAATATGAATTCACACAACCATTGTAGAAACCAGTATGGAAACATCTCAAAGAATTAAATACAGAACTACCAGCATCACTACTGGTAGTTTGTACTTCATCACTCACTGCTGCACTCACTTTTTACAATATCCAAGTCAGGGAATCAGTCTAGGTGTCCATCAACAGACCAATGGATGCAGAAAACATGACACCTGCATAATAGAATATTATATAGTCTTCAAGAGATGTATGGAGCTAGGGGTATAGCTGTTTCCTATCTTTCATCTTCAATACTACCAAAAAGAAAGAGAAAAGAAATTTTGTAATATTAAAAATTATGAATAAACCTGGATATCATGTTAAGTGAAATGCAAAAAAAAAATCATTTCATTTAAATGAGCAGAGAATAAAGTATGGTTTATCAAGGGCCTAGAGAAAGGAGTCAAGGACATGTTGACCAAATGATTTGACATTTCAATTAAATAAAAGAAATAAGTTCAAGAAATCTATTATAAAATAATGATGACTATATCAGTGACAATGGTTATAGTTATAAAAACTGTTGGCAAGGTAGATATTAAGTATTCCCATCAACAACCAAACATAGGCATATTTTATTCTTTATTAGGAGAGGGACACATATGTACATGCTGGCCAACCTTGAGTATTGTTCCTCAGGATCTGCCCACCTTGTTTGTTAGTACAGGGTATCTCACTAGGATCGAGGACCTCTTATTAGACTGCACTGACTGGTCAGTAATCCCCAGGGTTCTTCTGTCTCTGCCTCCCAAGAGCTAAGTTCATACCATCATACCAGCTTTTCACATGGGTTCAGATCCCCATGCTACATAGCAAGTAATTTATCCACTGAGCATCTCCTCACCCCACTGTGTGTGTGTGTGTGTGTGTTTGTGTATGCATGTGTGTGTATTTTAAAACAAAACATAATAAAACCTTGCCTGAAATTTATTGATAAGGACTCTGAGAAGATATCCTAGACATTCTAAATAGATCTAAGCTGCACTGAATGTTTAAACTAGTTTATGAACCGTGGCTAGTGGGTGAGCCCTTTAGGACTGACACTAGGCATTCATTTTCTTGGCTGAGCACTACAGGCCAGAGCCCTTGTTCATGATGACTGTCTTTCCATCTCCATTCAGAACTGAGCCCAGCTGTTTCAAAGTCTAGGACAGTGGCTTAATGTTTGGATACAAAGCCAAACCTATTAAGCCCAAGTTTTAAAAAATCTACTGGAGTTTTTTATGCTATTTTTTTTTTTACAACTTTTCTCCAAGTTTGAGACAATTTCAAAACAAGAAGAAAAATGGAAGAAAAGAGAAAAATAATTAACCGAGAATGGGGTGGAGGATTGAGGGGAGTCTCACAGATTTCTTTCAGTTCTCATAATTATGCAAGAGAAAGTGTCTGCTTGGGAATAATATATCTTTGACACTCTTCTAACACTGCTCGTGTCTCTTTTTAATAAAGAGCATAAATCTCAAGCTCAGACTCAGGCAAGCAGCATGCACTAACTAAAACCTAATAACAATTTCATTGTACTCACTCTTGTAGTTTCTGTTTATAGAAAGTACATAAGATATAGACTTGCCTTTTAAACAAATATGTATAATGAAAGCACAGTTAATGTAAAGAGAAATGTTACTATGTAAGCACAGGAGGGTGAGCCTAGAATGCTTAACCACACTTGCCTGATACTTAGAGCTACCCTGAAGGCATCATCTTAGAAAGTAAACCAGAACTCTCTAAGGAGTTTAAGAATACGCAATTCCCAATGAGGAAAAGAGAGTGATGAATAGTCATCTCCTTTTTCTATGAGTCACATGGCCATGAGTTCAGCCAATAAAAAATTGAAAATATTGAGAAAATAATTGCATCAGTTTCAAACTGATGTATAGACTTTTTCTTATCAACATACTTTAAATGAGACAATATAAGAACAACTTACAGAGCTGGAGAGATGGCTCAGAGGTTAAGATTACTGACTGTTCTTTCAGAGATACTGAGTTCAGTTCCCAGCAACCACATGGTGGCTCACAACCATCTATAATGAGGTCTGGTGCCCTCTTCTGGCCTGCAGGCATAGTAGAAGCAAAATGTTTTATACATAATAAATAAAATCCTTTTTTTAAAAAAAAAAAGTCAATCTAAACATAGGAAAAAAAAGGAACAATTTACATTAAAATTTCATTTTATTCATTATTGTAAGTAATTGGGAGAGAAATATAGAAGAGAATTCCAACAGTTACATACAAATTTACATCATTTACATAAAAGACTCTGTGGCTTTTATTATCTGTGAAGATTCCAGATCCAGTCTCTTATCTCTCATGAAAAATAGATATAAAGTTCAAGGAGGTGTCCTGATCTGTGAGCTGTTCCATAGACACAAAGAACAACTGTACAACAGAAAGCACAGCTCAAAGTGGAATGGTGATTTTTTTTTTCACCCAGCAAACACACAAGAAAATGCATTATCTATCAGCCATCTCAACAAAATAAATCCTTACCATTGGCCATTTCCCATTTCTGTTTTTAAGTCCATAATGGCTGATGAAGCAGAGTAGTTCATTCTTATATAATTTACAGGTACATTCAAAACATCCCTTTTTCAAAAGCACCACTCTAACACCAGAATCCTGGAAACTTGAGGGGACTGATATTCCACCTCATAAACAACATGATCTGTGGCCTGGGCTCCAGTCTTTATGGTTGCAATGTCTGATGCTGACAGTTTAAATAGACTCCTTCTGACATTTAGACTTTTTCAAGGCTGTTTTCCACAAATATGTGGATGTATTTTATTTGGTCTTTGGTGAAAATCAGTATCACCAAAGGGCTAATGATTATGTCTGATATAGTCCCTCTGCTACTGTCAGGGAACTCAACTTGTAAACCTCACCAGCAAGAAGGGAAAAAACTTCCATGGGATCTGAAGAAGGACAATTTGTGACTTTTTTAGATTTCTCCCTGGGCCTTGATGCTCTAACTAATGGTATAGTACCTGTGGTAGCTTGAATGTAACTGGCCTCCATAATCTTATAGGGAGTGATACAATTAGGAGGTGTGGCTTTGTTGGAGTAGGTATGGCCTTGTTGGAGGAAGTATGTCACTGTGGGGGTGGGCTTTGAGGTTTCCTATGCTCAGGATACCACCCAGTGTCTCAGTCAACTTCCTGTTGCATGCAAGCCAAGATGTAGCCAACATCATGTCTGTCTGCATACCACCATGCTCCCTACCATGATGATAATAAATGGAACTTCTGAAACTGTAAGCAAGCCACCCCAATTAAATGTTTCCTTTATAGGAGTTGCTATGGTCAATTCACAAGTATGACCATAGTTTAGACTATTAGCAATAGTGGAGAGGGTGCCTGAACTGGCCTATCCTGGTAATCAGATTGGTGACTACCTTATCATCATCAAGCCTTCATTTAGTAACTGATGAAAACAGATACAGAGATCCATAGCCAAGCACCAGGCTGACTGAGCTCCTAAAATCCAGTTGAAGAGAGGGAAGAGGAAATATATTGGTGGGGGTCAAGATTATGTTGGAGAAATCTATGGAGACAACTTAACCAAGCTTCTGGAAACTCATGAACTTTAGACCAACAGCAGTGGAGCCTGCATAAGGCTGGACTAAGCCCTCTGCATACAGGAGACAGTTGTGTAGGTTGGTCTGTTTGAGGGGCCCCTGGCATGAGCAACCACATAGTGGCTCACAACCATCTATCTTGAGATACAGTGCCCTCTTCTGGCACACGGACATAGTGGAGGCAGAATGTTGTATACATAATAAATAAAACCTTTTAAAAAAAAAAAAAAAGTACAAGTACTGGAGGAACCTCAGAGATGTGCTCAGTAGCTGCCTGGGCAGAAACTTAGAGTCACTAAATAGTTAAAAGGACTGCTAAGAGTTCAACCAGGACCTAGAGCCCCTATAAAGAACCCAATTGATTATTTTTTACATGTCACAGTGAGGCTTATCAAACTCTTACCAAAACACTTCAATAATTATATCCAGCTCTTGTGGGGCATGATTTTTAAAAAGCTAAGAAATCACAGAGAGGTGCTTCTCTCCAGAGAGTGCTGTGGGACAAACTCTACACTGTGCTCTAAGTTTCAATTTATATAATTCATTTGGGCTTCGTGTAGTAATTCTAAGAATCTTGGCTGTTCACCTCTCAGTAGTGAGAGAATGAGAAAACATAGGGGTAAACTCTTTGAACAGTGACAATATAGAAGGATATAGAAATGTGAAAAGTAGTCCTAAAAGGGGAGCTTTTCAGTCCTGTCTCTAAGGAAAGCTCAAAACCAATTCATTCCCAGCTGTTACCAAGGCCGAAGATCAATTCACAACTGAAAAAGTCATCTTTAAAGAGTCAATGCTCAAATGTCCAGATTCTCTCTGGAACTGGATGAGTGACTATCAGATGGCTACATGGTGCAAAATATTTCCAGATAATGGGGAGAGTGTTCTCCCTGAGTGACAGGTTCAAGATCCAATAAGTAGTAAAACTAGGGCCAAAACTGACCTTTCTTCTTGGCCATTTTGCCCCCCGCCCCTGAAGCTATAGGAGCATGGAGCCAATCAGTCACATGGGAGTCACTCCCCCATTTCTATCTAGACAAGGCTGATAGATGGTGCCTGTCAACTTCTGGGTTTTGTTTCAACTCAGAAGGTGAGTGCAGAGTGGGAAAGTGGGAGGCAGGGTTGAAGAGTGTGTGTGTACAATTCACTTCTTTCTTTGCATTTTGGTTACATTTAACAATGTGTTACCTCTTCATAGAAGAGTTTATATCATTTGCGGGATGCCAAGAATGACATCAACATCTATTAAAGCTTAAGGTTTCACATTCTCCACTGTAAACATTCACATTGCTTGGTTTCCAGATATAAACTCAAAGTCATTCTCAAGCTGGAGAGTTTCTTTCCAAGAATGTTGGTGTTACTCTAATAAAATTTACATAATTAATCTCCTTACAAAGAGAAAGAATTCAATGATAACTGTTATAAAGACCTCAGAGTCCTTGTAATCACGGCAATCTGTGAGTTCGTCTTGGGAAGGATCATTCATAACTTTCCAAATAAATCTTAGTACAGTCATGTAGATGAAACACTTGAGCCGCTCCTGAACTTGGCTGGCTGGCTGTGCAAGCTTAGGTAGCCCTGTGTAAACTCCATTAGAACTTTTGGGTGCAATTATTATTTTTTTGTAGTTTTGAACTCCAGTGTCTAGGATCACTATTCTTAGCTCCAAGAACTCATGTGAGAATATAAATGCCAGCAAATCACTGATTAAAATTTTTGGTCTGCCATCGTTCACAGCTATCTCCACCATGGCCATCATCAACATGTACCTTGTCCTCAACATGTTTTCAATAGTTGGTTCTAAACAGCAGTGGAATGCAGCACAGCCACCTTCTGCCAGGAGCCTCCCTGAGTATCAGTGAAGCCATCTAGGTATAAACCAAGATTTCCTCCTTTTAAAGGAAGACAGACATCACATCAGAGATACAGGCAGAACATCTGCTCTCCTGATCAAGCATGATTCAAGACAGCTAAAGAAATGGTACCCAAAAGAAGGTTCTTCTGAGAGGTGCCATTCTATGAAGGCATGCGAGAATTGCTAAAATTTATAGCCCTAGAACTGGGACTATAGAGGTATAAGAGGGTTCACTGAGGAGGGCAGATGAGAGCAGTGGTGGAAGTTTGAGAGGTTACAGAAAAAGTCTAGAAATACAGCAGAAATCCTATTGTCAAAATTAGAGCATCCAGTCATGAAAACAAATAACCAAGCACTTCTTGATCCTTGGCTTCTACTACAGAGCTGGGTTTATTTACGTCCTTACCCACTCAGGACTTGCCAAGACTAGGAAGGAGGAGATGGGGCTGGGTTTGCAGATGGAGGGCAAAGGAAAAGATCTCAAGTGAGATAAACTTGCAAGACTTGACTCCGTCTCAGCAAAAATGGCCTTGAGTAGCCAGTATCAGAAGGACAGGAACCTGAGCAGCATTTCCAAGAAAAGAATTCTTCCATCACATCCCACCTTATCCATCGAAGAATGTCGTTCAGGCTTTTACTATGATAACATTCTGGACTAATTTATCACTGGAGTTCATGGCTGTCATTTTGTGCTCTGCTGCCCTATGACTGTTGAGAGGCATCTGAAATGTTAGATCAAGCTCAGCTTGGTTACAGTTGCTCAGGTCCTTTGCATCTCAAATGTCACTGCCTAACTTGACTTGACTTTGCTCTTGCCACAAAGCTTCATGCTTTAGATCACAGGTGCTAGGTTTGACAGTACATGAGGAGAGATCTATGAAGCTAAGGCCAGCCTGCTGCTCTCATATGTAAGATGGAAAGGTAACAGCGTTGGCTGGAAGCCAGTGGGATTCTGGGTTGCCTGCTGCCACAGCCCTAGTGCTAGAGGAACACACAATCTCCTTCACAACACTCTCATGTGCTGGCCTGACTTCCTTCCCTTCCTTCATTTTGCCAATGACAGAGCAGATGGCTACCCTTGTAGCAAGCAGTTTCGCTGCTAAATCCTTCCAGAGAACACCCAGGGAGTCTCCTCAGCCCCCAGACAAACTTAACAGCCAACTGTCAAGGCTCCTCGAAGTGAAAAGTGGCCTGACAGCAAGTTTACACATCATATCTTAAATATTTATGCCATTTTAAAATAAATACAAGCCTGAGCTGGTTCCAGTTGTTTCCATCTACCAGAGAGACATGTTCTCTCTGGTTCTTCCAAAAGCCAGAGGCACAGGCCAAGACAGAGCTCTAGCTAGAATCTGCTGACCATCTGTTAGAATCCCAAGGTGTTTTAGTTCATGTCAGTTTTCCATTAATCTGGGGGAAGCCCTCAAATACAAAATACACAGTGGATTTTAAGCATAAGAATAAGTTAATTTTTAAAAATAATCCTGAAGTTGAAAATGGTGGCATAACCCTGGAGTCCTAACACTCTAGAGCCTGAGAAAAAAGGATGAAGAGTTCCAGGTCAGCCTGGGCTATCTAATCAAATCCTGTCTCAAAACCAAAAGCCTTGGAAACATCTCGTTCTTTGTTCATTTCATAGCAACAAGGCCATCTAGATGATGTCAGAATTTTCCATGAAAAGTGAAGCATGGAGTCTGCCATCAGTTATTTAAGATGCTAAATAGCTAAACATTTGGACACAACTCCATTAGGGGTGGGCATTCATGAGCCCCTTCCTTCTCCGTGATTTTCAAAATCCATAACAACATCCACCCCCACTGTTAGCCTGTGCCAATATTCTGATGATTTTCAATTCTTCATGTCCAGCCTTGACTTTTTCCACAATGTGCAGAAGCTTGTAGCCATGAAGTTGCCCCACAAACTGTCAAACATGTTGCTGGAAATCAAGTGAGGATGTGTTTTGAGCACTGGATCATTTATCAGTTAAGGACTTCCACTCATCCATTGTCTGAGCCAGAGAGAAGTGTGGCTGGATCTTTTCCTCTCCGCCCACCCCATCTCTGTATTTATGTGGTTACCAAATTTAGCATTGCTACCCAAACACTTTGTGAGATAAAGCTGGGTATATATAATTTTTATATGTGCATTTAAACATTTCATATTCATAAGATTTCTGAAATGTCCCTAGAACTCTCTCTATTCCACTCAGCATTCCCCTCACCTAATTGTTCTACATCAGCTGATCATCACACAAATCTTCCAGCTGGATTTAGTATACAGTCTACTAACTACCTTTATTGGGGATGAATGTGCCCCAGCAGGTTCACATGTTTGAACTACTGTGAGGTGGTTTTCAGTAGATCCTAGAACATTAGGCGATGGAGCCTCCCATGCTAGTAGAACTAGGTCACTAGGGGTAAGCTTTGAGGTATGATAGCCCTCCCAAACAGTTCCTATATGCTCTGTGCTACTTCAAAATAGTGTATCATTGCCTTCCTGCCATGACAGGCACAATGGCACAACAGTGGCATTTATGTCTATCTCGTCTATCAAACTGGTGATCTAAAAGGGACCAGCCTTCCTTAGCTAATATCATCCTCAGGACCAGGAATGATGCATGCATTCTAAATACATCTCAGGGTAAATGGAAAATGGAAGGTTGAATGTCTATGTAAGTTCCCTAGGTATAGTTTATGTATCTTTAAGTTGCCAAGTGATTTAATGTGTTAATTAATAAAGTAGATTTTTATTTGTTTAAGACAGATCTCAGATATCTCAGGATAGCCTTAAACTCATTATATGGCTAAAGATTAAGATGAACTTCTGGTCATTCTGTCTGCACCTCCCAAGTGCTGGGGCTAGAGAAATGAGCCACCACATCTGGTTTGCACAGTACTGGGACTGACTCAAGGGCTCTACGCATGCTAGATAAGCACTCTGCTGACTGGCCTGCAGCACCAGCTCCTAAGAAATCCTCTTTTAGATAGATAAGAGACCACACTGCTCCCACACTGTTACTGTGGGGGTGTGGCTGTACACACTGGCGCATGAGGGAACTTTTCTCAGAGTTCTGATGGAACACTACCATCCCATGGACCCAGGCCAATGTGGGAGGAGGTGGCTGGGGATGAATGAAGGCACCTGGAATTATAACTTTATTGTTTGTAATGAGAAAGCATTAAAACTTTCTGTGCAATCACATTCCTGAACTTCTACAATAGATTTTAGCACGGGCACAGAGAGTATGAATTTCAGAGAGAACACAACTCCCAAAGTTTGAATTTCAACTCCAGCACTCACTAGCTCTGTGTCTTCAAACAAATAACTTAGCTTCTCTGTTCCTTAGGTTTTTCTGTCTGAAACATTTGCACAGTCAGTTGAGCTTAGATTAAAAAAAATAAAGTGGAATGAAATTGTCTCTGAATTTATAGAGAGATTTTCTTGCTGTCAGTGCCTAAACAACATAGTATAACAAACACTTCACATAGCATCTGCTCACATGGGTATTATATATAACTACCATGAGAATAATAGATAATTTTCCACAAGGAACTTGAGCATCCTTGGATGTGGTATCTGTAGTGGTTCAAGAAACAAACCTTTATGTATGCAGAAGGACAGCTGTATATTAAGTAGCCCTTACCTCCTATATCGTTGCAAAGATAAATAAATGAATGAATGTCAAGGAAGACACACCCAGAAAAGCATAATTGCTGCATGGCATATGCTTTGCCTAAATGCTAGGATTCAATTTCTAAATATTGGAGATAGTGGTACCAATCTGAATGGCGTTCTTCTCACCTAACAGAGGGGGTACTTTTGCATTTCTAGTATTAGACTGACTTTACAAAAAAGTACATTTTTCATGCAGTTTTCATAATATGTATATGGAAATTTAAGAAACAGATTTATTTGCCACACCTGCATTCCTTTTCACTAGCAACCAACACCCCAATTTTGTTATGCTTGAGTTCTCTGAAGAGTCCAGGAGACAAATGGCATGCGCCTATGTCAATGCGCCATCTAGTGGACTCCGAACACAGCCTACAGGAAGGCACAAAAGCTTTAAAGGTCCAGGGTTTGGGGGGGGGGTTGTTGTTGGTGTGAATGGGTGGTAGGAGTGTTCAAACCAGCTCCCTGGTGATCACAGATCCCAGTTTCTTTGATCTGCATCTTCCACACTAATCATGTCAGACATCAAGAATCCTGATGTGAGCCAAGAGTGGTGAATCCAGCCTGTTCAATCCTCTTGACCGCCACCCTGGCAAAACCAGACAGAGAAGACAAAGTAAAAACAGAGACACCAGGATTACTAAGAGAAAGAGCAGCTAACCAACATTCTAAAAAGTGCATACCGCAGTACCTGGCTACCAAGCTAGGCCAGTTCTCAGTAACTTTTTGACCCTGGTTTCTGGCTTCGATGAATCTTGGCACAAAGAAGCCTGGGGCTGGCAAGGGCCGAATTCTACTTTATTGAAGTGTTTTAGAGGAGGGCAGCAGCTCTCTAGGTGATTAAAAACTTATCCCCTAGAGCAAGTAATCAGGCCACTGCCAATAACTCAGCTCTGGCATGTGGGTAAGGGGAATTGAAGACCATAACAGGGAAAGGAGTATCCACATAAAAACCCAATCAAAGGCAAGGCTTGCTTTGAGCCGTGCTTAGCGGACCATAATAAACCTTGCCTTGATTTTTCTCCTCAGAGTTTCCAGCCACAATGGCCAAGATTGTACTTGAAACACACGAGTCTGGAACTGGCTCCTGAAATAACTTGCATAGACCCCTGGTTCAACACATTCTGGCAGCTGACATCTTAATTCACGAGATGAGGATGGTGAAGTCGATCTGTAACTTGCTCAACTGGCCCATAGCATGGCCCACTGCATTTAAACATTTATTTATTATTAGAATGCATAAAAACCTCTGGAATGCTGTTTCTGGCCACTTAATTCTTTATGAAAACCAACTTTCAAATCAAGGAGAATATTCTAATGGGAAAGATCAAAAGTTTCAAAATTTAAAAAAAAAAAAAAGGGTCTCAAGTGAAAGTGTATTCAGACATGTAGGCACAGCCCTTTTCCTTTCTTGTTACTTTCAAGATCAAAATTTAATCCTCGTCATTTTCAAAGGCTGTCTGGAGAAAGCAAGAGTTGTCCTGGTGTCATTTACAAAAAAAAAGTGAAAAGGACCAGTGGCTTGTAAACTGCATAGGTATGCCCGAGGGGAAAATGCCATGCCACCTTCAATTGGTCACTAGCTGTGCTATGGGGTGTCTCGGTGTTATCACTTGATTGCAGCATTGTGTGGATACAAAGTCAAGAAGTCAGAACTCCCCAGAGCACTTCCAACAATCTATGGGGACCATCAGGAGGCTAAAGTCATTCAGATAATATGTGACAAAACTGGAAATAATTCACTTGGTAGAGCACTTGCCCAGCATGCACAAGATCCTGGGCTCAATCTCTAGAGCTTCACAAAGTGAGTAGGTGGCACAGGCCTATAATCCCAGCAGCAGCTCATCCTTAACTATACATTTTTGAGGCCAGGCTGGAGTACCTGAGACTGTGTCAAAAAAAAAAAAAATAGAAATAAGCAAACGAGAGCTCTTATTCTAAGTTCATGCTCATGGTTCTGCAACAGAGGCCTATATGGGAAGAAATGCACTCAAGAAACTTGTTTGTTTGTTTGTTTTTGTTTCAAGACGGGGTTACTTTTTGTGTAGCCCTGACTGTCCTGTAACTGTCCCTCTGTAAACCAGGCTAGACTTCATAGGGTTAGCCTGCCTCTGCCTCCCAAGAAGGCATGTACCACCACTGCCTGGCTCCAACAAAACATGACGGTGCCACAGCACATAAGATACAGCCCCAAGAAATAAATGTGCCTGCTGCTGGAGGACAGCATGGAGCGTGCTTCAAGCCGGTCCTTATGCTATCAGGACATAGCAGAAGCCTTCAAATAAGCTTGCAACTGGGGCAAAATTGGGGCATTAAAGAACATAGAACACAGTGAAGGGTTGGAATTTATCAGAAAAAGGCAGAGAAGGTTCTAGAAGGGCCTCTAAGCATGAAGAAAAGACCATAACTCAAAAGCCTACAGAATTTAGACCCAACTCTAGCAGAGTACATGGATTTATAATCAATGTGTGCTTGTGCCTACAGAGTGTCAAGTGTGTGGCAGTAGGGAAAAGGAGCATTAGGAACAGGTGACAGGACCCCCCCCAGAGATGGGGACAGCCAGATCCTGAGTCTCAAAGGCCATGCTACTCAGTTTAAAATAGCCTGGAGACTTATGGGACTTCAGAATCAAGGCATAGCACTTCTGTTTCTTGTAAATGAAGAATATAACACACACATGTTGGTGTCCAGTTAGCCAGCCTTTTTTGGCTGGCTACAAATTCAGACTTGAGGGTGTTTAATCTCTCATATTCAGTTTCTAAGTCCTATCTTATGTAAATGAATCAAGGAATCCACTGAGCTTTATATTCAAATGGCAAGTCTATGAACATTACACAGAAGTGGCCTGAGCAGAATTGAGAAAACTTACTGCCTAGCAATAAGTGGAGGTGTAGGCAATAGGCTGCTGGTGACTGCAGAGGCTGTGGAGAGCCAAGCACATGGGTGATATGTTTTAAGGCCAAAATACTTGGACCCTTCTCTTAGATGTCAGTTGATAAATATTTTGAAAATCCCAGGTATTGGGTTGTTCCGCCGATACAATAAGCCAAAGTCCAGATTTAATGAGCCAAGCATCCCCAGATGATCTCAGGGAAAGAGGAGAAAGCACAAGAAAGGTCTAAGGACTGAACCTTAAGTACCCTGCAGGAATGGCCTTGAGAAGGAGGGGGTGGGGGAAGCTTGGTGGGCTTTCTGAGGTCCGTGTTTGGAATAGGGGAATAGGACTGAAGGCCCAGCCGAACACCTGGGCTGAAAATTCCCAACACCAGTCTCCTTACTTTTCAGTTTCCTGGCACAATTCTCCATGAGCTTGAACTGGTGCCCCAGAGATCCAGATTACTACTGAGGACATAGAAAGTAAGGGGGAGGTTTCGGGAGGTTGGGGTCTCTGTGATGATGCTACAGCATTGCCCATTGACTCAGTAAACACTACTGCCATATGAGGTACAACAGACTTGCTGCACGTTTATTTTACACCTTGCCTGGAAATCCATCAAAGGGTTATGGAATCATCTCTATTCTCCATCAGGCTGACACTGTACCATGCTTCAGTGTCACACAAGATTTAGAGATGGTAATTCTCCCAGAACAGAAGATAATAGGGGATCTGAAGGTATCAAAGGTCCCCAGAAGAGCAATAGAATGGCAATATCACTACAGGAAGCCTAGTGGGGACAGGAGAGTCAAGGCTGCCCAAAGAAGAAAGAACTGTTTGTCCTATGCCAAGTGGTCACAGACGTGAAGCACAGGAATAAGAGAGCCGTGGAGAGAAAGAAATGCTCACTGCAAAGCAGATCATGTAAAAGCTGACCCACCTGAAATCACATTTGCATGCACACATTCATATATACATACACCCTAAGCAAAGTTCCTATCTTCTATTAGGTCAGGAAAAAAAAGAAAAAGAAGTTAAAAAGCCCTAAAAAAGAACATTCAAAGTCCCTGAAACTCTACGATTTGGAGAGTACAATGGCTGCACACAAAGCAGACATATTGTAATCTGTAGTCTTTGCTAAAGAACCAAACTTAGCTAGCTACCCTTGGACATGACCCTGCACACCTCCTATCAAGGTCAGGGATTTCTCACCCCCTGGCAGCCACCAGTCCACTTTTTCTCAAAACTGGAGTTTGGTATTAAGTCTGTAATGAGAAATGAGGTGTTCCTTGTTCCCAGCTGTGCCCACTCCAGTTCCATTCATCTGGCTTAGACTGTATGTCTGTGTTCAAGCAAATTGCCCTGTCACACCTTGGCAGGAAAAGGTCCTTCCTTCCCTTAGCTACCTTGAGGACAACTATGTCCTTAGCAGGCTAATTACCCCTGACAGGCCTTCAGGCTAGTAGAGTCTGGAGCAGGACAGCCAACGTTCAGCCCCAGGAAAGGCGGTGGATGAGTTTGCTTTGATCCACACAAGCCTTGCTGCTCTTTGTATAAGTTTGAATGTGGCTGCCTTCTGGAGGGGGTTTCCCCTCAGCCTGCCTCTGCCCTTCCACAGGGTATCAGATTACCATAATACCGGCACCTCTCATCCATCTGCCATTCCTGCCTTCACTCTGTAATTATTTCTGTTTGAGATCTTTGAAGAAGACTTGGTATGCAGGAGTGGGGGAGGGTGTCATTAGTCTGAGTGTCAAGTTGTATACACGGATGAAAGAACTGGCACTGACCGGAAAGCATTCTGTCTACAAGACCAGTCCGCTTTCAGTACTTCTATTTGTTTGTTTATTTGGCTGGCTGTTGTTTTGTTTCCCAGTAGTTTAAAAGCAAATGTATTTTCAGAACAAAAACCTTTGGAGGCAGAGAAAACACAGATGGTAAGCAAACAGAAAACACAGCCAAGGTTCCCTGACATCTTGCTCAGGCCATTTTGTAACCTGAGGGATGGGTGTGACCTGCAATACTGTTGACAGCAATTGGTAGAAACTTGAAGCACATTAGGTTAAAATAGGGGATGGGAATGGGGGGGGTGGGGGGGGTACCTAGGGAACCCACCCAGTGTCAGGGCAAGAGAGGAACAGGGAACCTGCTGCTGCCAGACCTCTGCCTGACTTTGCCATCCCCTCCCCCACCACCCCCTCCCTCTGAGTGCTGGCACCCCTAGACTACACACATAGACCATATTAAGCAACTCCCAAGTTAAGAAAGCTCCTCAGTGAGCAGAAGCAAGGCAGAGTGAGTGGTATTAACTTGTTCAGTGAGGATCCTTCAGTTTGCTTGTTCAGGCTATGTGCCCAGGATCTTATGGCAAAGTCTGAAATTCTGCCCAAAACAGAAAGATAGGAGAAAATCTGCTAAGACAAACAAACAGCCATAAGAGGTTTTATAACCGATTAGGTTTGTTTGTTTATGTTACTTTGCTCAATGAAAGTGAGTATTTAATGCATTCAAATGGTAGTTTAAGTGTGTGCGTGCGCGCGTGCATGCGTGTGTTTGTGTGTGTGTGTGTGTGTGTGTGTGTGTGTGTGAAGTAGATATCAAGTGCATTCCTGTATTGATACCTATTGTTTTTGAGGCAGGGTCTCTTTCTCACCCTGAGCCTGGGGATCACCCGTTCGGCTAGATTTGCAGGTCAGTGTTGTTGATATTATGAGTGTGCATCTCCACAGCCATCTTTTATGTGGGTTTTAGTTTCTGAACTCAGATTATTATGGGGGCACAGAAAGCACTTTTCACACTAAGCTATATCCCCACATATAGTAGGTAGGTTCATTTTTATTTTTGTTTTTTCCTAGAGCCAATCCTGAAGTCTAATTAAAGGTTTCTGGATTTATCAAGCAAGATATTTCCATCCCTCTGACACCTGATGCCATGCCGAACATTTTACATGGGTGCTGGAGACCCAAGCTTAGGTCCTCATGCTTATGCGGCAGACCTGTCACCAGCTGACATTCATTTATTAAGGCAGGTTTTCTCAATCAAACCCAGAGCTCATCAACATGACTAGCCTCTAGCTAGCTAACCCTGGGGGGTCCCATCTTTACCTTCCAAGGCTCGAATTACAGGCAGGCTACCACACCCCCAGCATTGATATGTGGTCTGCAGATCTGAACTTTAGTTCTCATACTTACACAGTCATTGCCTGAGCTCCTGAAAGACTTCTGAGTCACCATTACCTTGCCAAAAAACGGAGTGGAAGCATTTACCAGAACAGCTGATCTGAAACCCCTCCGGGAGATCACCAGTGTTCAGAAACACCTAGATAAGCCCCTAGGCATTCAAGACATAAAAACAAGTCAGAAAATTAACCATATCTAAGACTGTTTAAAACAAGCAGGCATTTGGGATGAGAAATGAGCAGGTAGACTTGAAGGTAAGCTATTGCCATAGCAAGACACTTCTAAACACCAGAGAGGTCAATAATTTTATGTGTCAATTTGTCTGGCCCATGGTACACAGTGGTGTGGTTTACATTATGACTGTGGTGTTTGTGTGATTAATGTTTTAATCAGTGGGTGACCCTCCGCAGTGCAAATGGTCTTTGTTAATTTGAGCCGTGGTCTGAGTAGAGGACTGACCGTACACACTTCTCTTCTGAGAAGTCTGAATCATACTTGAACAGTACCACTCCTTCTAGATCCGCAGACCACAGCCTCTAGATTTGAAATGAGGATTTTTTTTTTTGAGACAGAGTTTCTTTGTGTAGCAATCCTAGCTGTCCTGGAACTCGCTCTATGGACCAGGCTGGCCTCCACTTCTCCCACCTCTGAGACCCACCTGCCTCTGCCTCCCAGGTGATGGGATTAAAGGTGTGTGCCACCACTGCATGGCTAAAATGAGGGCTTTGAATTTTCCAGCTTCAGTGGCCATGTGATTCAATTTCTTGAAATAAATTCTCTGTCCCTTAGTCCCTCCCACTTCTCCCCACCCCACCTCTCCCTCTTCTTCTTTTTCTCTGCTTCACCTCCTCCCATCCACCACTTGCTTCTAATCACACACACGAACAAAAATTGGGCGCTGTGGCCCACACCTGTAAAGCCAGCCCTTGGAAAGTAGAGGTAAGAGGATCAGAAGTTCAAGGTCATCTTCATCTACATTGCAGGTTTAAGGCTAGCTTGAGACACATAAGCTGTACTCTCCCACATACACACCTAAAAAAAGAATATCAAATATACAGACACACCCTTAGCTCTGCACCTCTGGGAGCTCTGACCTGTAGAACAGGGTGTCTAAAGGATATTTCTATGCTACTTTCTAAGGACCTTCAACACACCTTCCATCCAAGTGGTTGTGCATTCATGCATGTATGTGTGAAAACATGTATAAACATATTTTAACAAAAGAACAGGGCTCAACTTTATGTGCAAGTTGACATAACTTAGAATAAAGATAATAACTGACAAACTGGGTATGGTAACACATAACTTTAATCCCAGTGGCTGGGAGAAAGAGAGAAGCAGATGTCTGTGAATCTGAGGCTGGCCTTGTGTACATAACAAATTCCAGGACAGCCAAGAATATCACTGACAGAGACCTTGCATCATAATAGTAATCTAAGAGAAATAGATGGCAAGACAATTCACATGCTGGACCAGCCAGGAAAGAGTGGAGCTTGGTGCCATGCAAAAACAATCCATTCCATGGATGCCCAGGGAATTTGCACAGCTGTGAAGCAGGAAATAATTTCTACAATATTCAGGTCATATTCAAAGAGGTCTTCAGAAATGAAGAGGGAGAGTTACACTCCTTGCCAATATAGATATATGAAGTTTCTAAACATCTAAACCATTAATTTTTTTATGAATTTACAGGCTATGTTCTATGAAGTATTCTGAGCTAACACACTTTGAAGTAGAATCACATGATACAAGTTTGATGGTGTCCCATTGTAATTTTAATTATTTCTACTCTTTCAAATGAGGCAAACACCTCAATGAACCAAAATAAACAATATATCTTAAAGAAAGGCAATGTATAAGGAGAAGGAGCCAAGGATATTTTTATTGGTCTAGTTTTTGAGATGTACCCTTGCTAGGTAGCCCACACTGGCTTTGAACTCACAATCCTCTCACCTCGGCTTCTGGAGCGCTGAGATTACAGGTGCATACCATCAAACAGCTGGAATTACATTCCATAGGAAGGCAAAATGGAAAATATTTCTCAGTTTGGGTCCGCATGCTCCATGGTCAATGTTCTGTTCCTACCAGTAGCTCCCCCTTCTGGGTGGGAGTGGAAGGACAGAGCAGGGGTCTTGGTGGTTATTAGAGCTAACAGATTATTATTAGAGCTACTTTGGTGCTGTCACAGTAGGCCAATGTCTAGGGTTTGACAAAGAATCAAGATCTTTAAGATGGCACAAGAGGGGCTGGAGAGGTGGCTCAGCGGTTGAGAGCGTTGACTGTTCTGGAGGACCTGAATTTGGATTCCCAGCATCCACATGGCAGCTAACAATTGTCTGTAATTCCAAGATCTGACACCCTCACACAGTTATACCTGCAGACAAAACACCAAATCACATAAAATAAAAATAAATATTAAAAAAAGATGGCACAAGATGACAGAAATATCTGAATTAAGAAAAAATGGCCATCTTAATCTAAATGCTGTTATTGGTTCCAATGAGGATAAAAGTCAAGATGGATTTAGGAACTCAGCAGTAGCCTATATTCCAGCAGAGTTCTGGAACTCCCTCTGTAGACAAGGCTGACCTTGAACTCAGAAATCTGCCTGCCCCTACTTCCTGAATGCTGGGATTAAAGTCATGCTCTACCACAGCTGGCCCTGGAAACAAATTATAAATAGGTTCTATTTTTTTTAAATACTGTTTACTAGTCTATGCCTTTCGATTGGGGAACTAAGGCCATTAATATTCAGAGTTATTATTGAAAGGTAAATATTATCTCATGTCATTTTGTTGATTTTGTAATGTTTGGTATTTTTCTGATTCTCATTTACCTATTGATCTAACATTTTTACTTTGTTTCCTAGCCTCTTTAATATGTCAATAATTCTCTTCAGTCCAAATAATTCTTTCCAGTATCTATCTTCTCCAGAGTTGGACTAGTGTGTAGCTAGAAGTTTCTGGCCCATCTGGCCTGAGGTCCAATCCTGCAGCTCCTCATTCACTTAATGCCAAATAATCAATTAGTTACAAACTGTTTGGCCTATGGCTCAGGCTGATTGTTAGCTAGCTCTTTCATCTTAGCTCAACCCACTTCTATTGATCTACGTATTATCACATGGCTCGTGGCTTACCTGTGTTTCTTTGCATCTTGCTTGAGCAGCAGCTCCCAGTCTCTGACTCCGCCCTTCTCCCTTATCTGTGCTCCAATTTCTCACCTGCCTATGAGATGCCTTGCCATAGGCCAAGACTGTTTCTTTATTAACCAATAATAAAGCATATTCACAGCATACAGAAAGACATTACATATCACTGGTGGTCATAAATTCCTTATTCTTTATCGTGGAATCTTTGTATTCTCCATCAAGATGACAAATAGTTCTGCTGAGTACAATAGTTTGAGTCCAGGCTACTGCAGTCTTTCAGAACTTAAAATACATCATTAATGCCATTCTGGCTTTTAAAGTTTCTCTTGAAAGATTAGCTGTTATTCTGATAGGCCTGCCTTTATACATTTCTTTGTTTTCACTACATTTTCTTTGTTCTATACATTTAGTGTTTTAACTATAATGTAGCTCAAGGAGTGTGGTAGTCTGAATGAGGATGGCCTCATAGATTCATATGTATTGTAAGAATTATTCACTGGCAATTGATTATATAAAAGAATTTATATTTATTAGGGAGTTATATAAACACTCACAGATACAAAACTGAACTAAGAATTAAAATTAAATTAAAATTGAACTAACAATTCCTGGAGAGCAGAGCTGTCCCATGCAGTGGTGGTAGCAATCTTCTCTCTGAGAGCACAGGAACAAATAGGAAAGGCAGGCAGCATGTAACTGCACCTCAAAGGGGGCTGCCCATGCCCATAAAGGGGTCCCTAAGTCATGAAGATCCTGTGGCTAAGGTTTCAAAGGCCCAGTCCCTCCACAAGCTCCACCCAGCCTACCCCAACATCCATCCCATTTATGACTGGCTCGCTCGAGCAGGTCATTTGTTTTCTTGACTGGAATTAGATGGAATCTCAACACAATTTTAAAAATAAAATGGACTCAAAGTCATCAAGGGAGTGTTATAATTTTCTACTTCATTTTAATTTGAAAATCAAAATGGAGAGACCTGACCTGCATCTTCGTATGTAGGATATACCTAAAGGCTAGAAAACAGTCTGAGGTCAAAATTACCTAGAGTCATCATCCACAGGTTCTTCAGAAAGAACCAAAGTGCACTTTTTGTTGTTGTTGTTTTATTTCCATAGGAAGGGTTTCTCTGTGTGCCCTGCCTCTTCCTCCCGAGTGCAGGGATTAAAAGTGTATGGCACCATTGCCTGACTAAGTGCACATTTTAAAAATGATTTGTGATTTGCACTTGTTTTTCAACATTAACATTATTTGCAACTTCTGCCTGTCCATCGATGTATGACACACAGCTGTGAAGCCTCTCAAGTCAGTATGTCCTCATTTCCACCCGAACACATACGATCTGGATTTCTGTTTCACACAGTCTCATCTCTCAACAAAATTAAAATCTGACTGGTGCGTTTGCTGATAAATCTCTTTTTTTTTTAACTTTATTTATTTATTTGCCTTGGTGTTTTGCCTGGAACTGGAACTACAGACAGTTGTTAGCTGCCATGTGGGTGCTGGGAATCGAACCCGGGTCCTCTGGAAGAGCAGAGGGTGCTCTTAACCGCTGAGCCATCTCTCCAGCCCCCTGCTGATAAATCTTTAATGTAGTAGACTTTACCTTCTGTTGGTCTTTTGTTTTCAAGCTTTGGGATGTGTGTGTGTATATGCGTGTGTGTGTGTGTGTGTGTGTGTGTGTGTGTGTGTGTGTGTGTGTGTACCTGTGCTGAGAGACAGGGAGCAGTGGAGCACTTGTGAGGGTCAGAGGACAACTTGCTGGAGTTGGTTCTCGTCTTCCCTCATGTGAATCTGGGAAACCAAACTCAAGTGTTTGGACTTGGCGGCAGTCGCCTCCACCATCTGAGCCATCTCACCTGCCCCTTGTTGAGCCTTGTAAGGGCCTGTAGGGCCAGAACAAGTTTTCCCTGAAATATTTCCTGGAGACCACAAGCAAAGCATAGAAACAGACTCTACAGATTCTGCCCTCTCAGACGCTGGGGGATTGTTTACTATGCCATGGATGCAGATTGTCAGATCGGAGTTTCAGGTCTCTGGCTTTGGAACAGAAGGCTGTAAGTCTGAATCCCAGCTCTGCCACTTACATACTGTGTGAGCTTGTGCAAGTAACCTGACCTTTCTGAGTGACATCTACAATGCCAATACCATAGTTACATTTCTCTCATTGGGCTAGTGTACAATTAGATAAAATAAAGTATTTTGCATCTCACTAATATAGTGAGATGCAAATATAAATGTATAATATAATAACATGTTATTAAATATTTAATAAAGAAAAATCTGAATGGAGTCTTTATTATATACTTATGACTTCAGTGTATATTTATAACAAAAGTACATGTGGCTAATTACCATAGTTTTCAAAATAATTATCAACAGACATTTCTTAGATCACATTTTGTTTTGGTCACTCAGTGCCATAGCTTGTAGATGGGAAGAAGTAAATAATTATTTAGCAGAGACGGGTCTTAATATAGCCTAGGAATAGAATAAAAAGGACCTTCACAAATGAGAAAAATAGTTCTTGAATTAGCTTATTAGTTATTTTATCAGGTGGTACTTAGAAGTCTATAAAATTTTTCATTTTATTTTTATAGTATTTTATTTATAATTTCTTTACATTATGGAAGATCTTCAAAGAGCCAGATATAGTGGCTCACCAATCTGATTCCAATGCATGGGAAGCTGAGGAAGGAGGATTGTGAAGGCAAAACCAGCCTGATCTACATAAGAATCCCTCAAAGAAAGAAAGAAAGAAAGGAAGGAAAGAAGGAAGGAAGGAAGGAAGGAAGGAAGGAAGGAAGGAAACAAAAAAAGGTATAAGATCAACATCACATCCCCTACTCTAATAATTCGTTTTACTACAGATAGAACAAAGTTAAATTTTAATCAGCAGCAGTGCAAGTGGCACCTGATGCGGTGTAGAAGGACTGTGGATTGATGTGCTTTTATCCCTTAGTGTTACTCTATATGCACAATGACATTTGTATGCACACAGAAGGAAGGTTCATAGGAGATTCAAGCACCTACAAGTCAGACCACTACTTTTAATCAAACCTACAAAACCTTAGTGCCTCAAAGCCTTCTAGACTAGATATATAGATTGGAAGAGACTGCTAGGCCCATCGATACTTGACTTAGATACCCATCTTACCATTGGTAACTTCTGGATCCTGTTCCTCCATGTTTAGGAGAGGTGTATTTGCACCCTTCCTAACAATTCAGGATGAATGTGTTGTAAAAGGTTCTGGCCTGGACTTTCCAGGCCTGAACTAGAGGTTTGGTCTTACTCTCCGCCCCACTTTGCCTCAAATAATCACACACAGGCTTATATTATTTTTACACTGATTGACCTAGAGCCCAGGTATATAATTTGCTAACTCCCTCATCTGAACTCAACTCATCTTGTTCATCCATGTGGCTCGGTACCTTTTCTCAGAGCAGCATTTCCTCTCTGTCTCCTGGCAGCTCCGGTGACTCTGGCATCTGTGTCTGCTTTGAGATGTTCCTGATTTTTCTTATCTTGATAGCCCCACCCACACTTCCTATTTGCCTTTGGCCAATCAGCTTTTTATTAAACCCATAGGCAAGGCAAATATTTACATTACCAGTATAATCCCACTACATGTATGTTTAGCTAAAGAACTTGTTCTAACATCACAATGTCTTAGAATATGAACCCTTTTCTTTAGGATTTAGGAAGTAGGTCATTTTCAAACTCTTGGGCTGTTATTATGGACCACTTCCCAGGTAAAAGCCAGTGTACTAGGCAATGTCCTCTACCAGTCCCTAGGTTCTGCCCTGCATTCAGATGGAGTCAGGCATCAGGAACCCAAGGCCGTGCAGAATCCAGCATCTGTGAAGACTGAATGGGATGCAACACAGAGCACTTGGGGATCCAGCCATGTTCTCACGACCAAGACACTTCAAAGAAGCCTCACTGGCTCATGCAGAACAACCTGACGAATTCAAATGCAATTTGTCATGTCAAATAAATATGGCCGTGTGTAATCATCAAGAGTGTGAAAGAGAAGCATTGACAAACCAGAGTCACAAAATGACTGCAAACACACATGGATATGCAAGTACCAAATTCCTTTTCCAAGTAATGAACAGCCCTGTGATTGTTTGGGCTGTGTTGACTCCATTGACACAAGTGGAGCTTCTTCCTAGGGTCTGTAATGCTTCTCAAAATTGCTTTGCACTTTTTTACCTATCATTAAGTCGTCATGGTACAGTCAATATGCTTCATTAGTGACCATGGGAAAGAAGGGTCAAACTGCAGCGACCTCTCTCTAGTTACCTTTCTGAGAGGTCTTCCCAGCAGATTCAGAGCCAGGACAGAGTGTGTCCCTGGAGAAGTAGGTCAGATCACCCACATCTCTCAAGCTGTCTAAGGACATATGCTGGTAGCCCCAGAAGCTATTCTTTTTCCATCCAGAGAGACTGCCTCACATGACTCAAAAAAAAAAAAAAAAAAATCACCACAATGGCTCAGCCCGCAATCACAGTTATTTGACAGTTCTACATGTCCAATTGTGAAGCAGAGCATTCTCACACATTGTTGCAAATAATCTACCACAATGTGTGTGTGTGTGTGTGTGTATGTGTGTGTGTGTGTGTGTGTGTGTGTGTAGGCATTGTATGTATGTCATTGTGCTTGAATAAGTGTGCATTTGGAGGCCAGATGTTGACATCAGTGTCTGCCTCAGCTGTTATAACACAGAGCATTCTTGGACATTGCTGCGAATAATACACCAGTTCTCTCTCTCTCTCTCTCTCTCTCTCTCTCTCTCTCTCTCTCTGTGTGTGTGTGTGGGGGAGAACTGCATGTATGTATGTATGTATGTATGTGCAAGAATGTGTGTGAGCATGTGAGTATGGAGGCCAGATGTCAACATGGGCTATGTAGCAAAATCCAACTTCAAAAAAAAAATTTAGAGTCCGAAAAATGACTTAGCAGATAAAGACAATTGCTGTCAAGCCTGTTGACCAGAGTTCGGTTCCCAGGACCGGTGGTAGAAACAGAGAATCAGCTCCCATGTGTTTTTCTCTTACAAGTATATGCTATCAGCCCCTGCTTTTCTTTTTTGTTGTTGGTTTTTTTGTTGTTGTTTTGTTTTAAATCACTTTATTCACCCATCATCTTTCAATGAAATAAGAATGCTTTTGCTTAAAGTCCACTAATGAGTGAGTACATCCCCTGCTTATCCTTCTGGGTTTGTGAGACCTCGCTCAGGAGGATATTCTCCTGCTTTTCCATGTGAACTGTGAGGGTCCAATTTGGATCTCACGTGAGCACATCAAGCACATTCCCCAGCCACCTCTTCAGCCCGCATTAACCATCTAGTGTGTTAGAATCTGTAATCTTAGTGTTTTTTTTAGGGTTAACTTCATTTTTACTTCTTTTCATGGCTTTACTCCTGAAATTCCAACAAAAATGCAAAACAAACAAAGAAAAGACCCTGAAGCTTTATATGAAGGGGAGGAAGTCCAGTGCATATAGCTCTTCTAGCAGATACCACAGAAAATTTGAGTGAAGAGAGATGCCCAGATCTTGGGCTTTGCTTTCTACAGCTAGAGCAGAAATACAGGCAGCAGAGTGTGGCTGGCAGGGGATCAGAAGGACTTAGCCATCAGGGGAAAAAAAGGGGAGGGAAGGGGAGGGGAAGGGAAGAGAGGGGAGACCAGGTTTTTCTCAACCTCATAAAGGTTTCTCCTGTCTTGAGACCTGATGACTGCTAAATTCTAACTGAATCTGAGCTGTCTCACCATGTGATGTTCCTCTCTGACATATTATGATGCAATAAGAAAGCTCTTGCTATATGTTGAGCTGATGTGCGGACTGTCTTTCTGATCTCCAGAATGTTGAGACAAATAAATGTCTATTCCTTATAAAGTACCTGATCTCAAGTATTTTGTTCTAGCAACATAAAATGGACTAAGACCGAAGACTTCAGCATCTAAATTTTGAGAGTTCCAAATCAATCAATTTATATAGCACGGCAGAATGGAGTTTTGAAACATTAGTTAGAACGCAAATTAACCATTTGGGCTTTGAATGGTTTTTAAATGTTAAACAAATTACTTTCAAGTCTTTACTCTGAAAAATGCTAGCTGTCTAACTGTGGTCATCTGGAATAAGTAGATGTAAAAATACATATATCAGTTAAATAATAATACCTATTTCTCAGGTGTATTGGGAGACTGATATTCTTCATGCAACATTGACTGCATGGTATTTCATTGTTTAAAAACTCTTCAAGATGGCTCTACCCCCACCTCTCAAGAATCTAACAAAACCTGTGGAATATCAGAAGTAGGGTGAGAGTCACTTTTTAAAGCCACATGAATAGGAGTGTAACTCAAGAGGGGCTGATTGGGCCACTTTCACTCAGTTCCTGTAGGGCTGAGTGAGATTCAATTACCAAGCCTTGGTTCTGTGTCCATTCTAAGCAGAAAGGATGTAATTTTCCCAACATGAAAGAAGATTGGTGCCCACTGATAACAAAGACTATGACAGGCCACCTCGGCACGTCTGCGGCTTCCTGGACCATTCTAAGGAATTCAGATTAAAGGATCTGCTTCAGAGGGGTTGTACTGGAGCCTGCTAGTGACAGTTCCAAACATTCCAGAACTCACTTTGGCTAGAATAGCAGCTCTAATATCACAAATTGCCTAGAAGTGTATAATTTTACTCACTTTGAAGTTTAACTAAAAGGTTAACATATTCCCTTACATTACTAATTTTTATATTTCATAGATTTATTTCATTTTGTGATGTGTGTGTGTACCTATGTAAGTGAGGCACACAGGACAGCCATCCTAGCGTAAGTCCCAAACCAATAAGAGATATAACAAACAAGGAGATCACCTGTTCTGAGAAGTAGCATCCAAGGTTGGCCTATGGATGGCCTCTGAACACACATACACACACACACACACACACACACACACACACACACACACTTGCAACAGACAAACAGTGGTCAATAATGTAGTTGGGTGTGGTAGCTGAAGAATGTAATCTTAGCACTTGAGAGGGTGAAACAGGATTATTACAAATAGGAGGATAGCCTGAGCTACACAGCAAAATTCTGTCTTACAGAAAAAAAAAAAGTGTTTTTTTCTTGTTTTGTTTTTAGTATTTTAAGACAGGGTTTTTCTCTGGGTAGTCCTGGCTATCCTGAAACTCACTGGGTAGACTAGGTTGGCCTTGAAGTCAGAGATCTACCTGCCTCTGCCTCTGCCTACACGGTGCTTAAAGGGATGAACCACCACCTGGCATGAAAATGAATTTTCAAAGCCCAAAACAGTTAAGATGAGCAGGTATGGTGGCACAGGATGGGGAGGGGAGACAGAAGAATTCTCTCTCTCTCTCTCTCTCTCTCTCTCTCTCTCTCTCTCTCTCTCACACACACACACACACACACACACACACACACCAGGGGCTGTAGAGGTGGCTTAGTGGCTAAGTGCACTGACTGCTCTTGCAGATTGTCTGAGTTAGGTTCCCAGCACACACATGATGGCTCGCAACTATCTGTAACTCCAGTTCCAGGAAATCTGATGCCCTTTTCAGATCTCTGCAAATAGTAGGCACATATGTGGTGCCCAGACATATATTCAACCATCCATAAAAAGTTTTAAATAAAAAACCAGAATGATAGCTAAGATTATAAATGTTACCTTATATTATTAAAATAATAAAAAGCTTTAAATTGTCAGGTATAAACATGTGCTATGATTTTAGCACTTGGAAGGTAGAGGCCGGAGAATGAAAAGTTCAAGGCCATCCTCAGCTAGTGAGTTCAAGGCCAGCCTGGATTATATAAAACACTATCTCAAAATTTAAAAAATACAGGCACATGATTTATATTTGGGGAAGGAAGTTTTTGAAACTATTTTAAGTACATGTGCAAATTGCCTAATTTTATAAATTAAGTTGCTAAAAATATATTTCTATGAAGTGAAATTGACTGTTCATTAGCCAGAGAGGGTATGTTCTGTTTTGCACTCTTCTCGGTTGTCATCAAAGCAAGACCCAGTGAGCCCAGGCCTTGAGTCTGTCAGTCAGCTCAGGCTCAGGTCCCTAGGAGTCATCTTACCACAGCCAGACTTTGGTCTCTTTTGATGTACTGAAGTTTTTACCCAGCTTTGTAGAGTTGGGGGAAAAATGCAGGCTTTAGTTTCAGATAAAAACATGACATGAGCTAAACCCTCTGGATGAGTCAAAACGCATCCTCCCAACACATACCTAGTCAGAGTCCATGTCAACTTCCGTTCCAGGAACTGTAAATTGTGCCTGTGGTTGGGAACACATTCATTTTCTTTGTTTAGCTTAATACCCTGGTGGGATCATCAGATGCTGATGCCATGTCTATGGTTCTCTAAACAGACACATCCATCAGGGTACAGGCTATGAGCACTTTGAAAACACCATACATTAAGAGGCCAGAACTACCGGAGGAATCACAAATATTTATCGTAAAGCTTGTCTTAGCTCAGATCTGCTCAGTGCTGTCAGCTGACATCAGTTTTTTCAACACTCAGAGTCAAGTTCAAGTTCAACAAGAAGGAACCAGTTGTTCATTTTTTCAAATGCAGAAAATAAGGCTCTCATTATTTTCAAATACAAAAAAAAAAAAAATTCAGATTAAAAAAAAAAAAACAACAGAAGTGTTAAGCATTTGAATTTATATGGTTGATTACAGGAGTTTATGGAACTAAAGGAGGTTTCTCTAAGACCACGTGCCATGAGGTGGTTAGAAACTGTGTGACACCAGGGATCTGCTTGATCTGTAAACTTTTTGCTGCTCTCAATCAGCCAAATGCCACCTCAGTGTGTATTCTCATGTTTCAGGGCTCACAGAGTTCTATGTGTGCTGCGGTGAAGGTGTTGCCCTTAGGATAGAATTATTACGGTTTTGTTTGCCTGTTTTCCTTTTATTTGAAGCATTGTCTTACTATGTGTATTTGACTGTTCTGAAATTCACAAAGATCCACCTGCTTCTGCCTCCCGTGAGCTGAGATTAAAGACATATATCACCACACCCACCTCTCTTTTGTTTTGCGAATAGAGTACCTTGCAGTCCAGTTGAATTAGTAACCCTTCTACTTAAGCCTCCCAGATGTGAGGATTACATATATGTGCCACCAGGGTTCCTACTTTGTGAGTGGTTTTCATCCCTCAGGCAAGGACTTGGTCCTTTTACACTTCTGTCTCCATAGACAGCATCTTGCTCCTCTGAAACATCCTAAAGGCACTCTTATAGGAGCAAAGACCAAATTCTCACCAAATTCCCAGCCTGCTAGTGTTTTGAACTTGGACACTGCCTCCAGAACTGGGAGGAATAAACTTTCCACCAACGTTTTAAGGCTGTGTGTTGCAGCATCACAAAATAGACTAAGATAGCTGAAAGGAGCCAGTGGAGATGTTCATCATCATTAAGACTTTAAGTTATTACTTATGGCATCGTGATAGTTCTATTTCTTTTCTGAAGTGCGGGTCTGGATTTTTACTCTCTCTGAAGCTTGAAGCCACTCCCCTACACCCCCACACACACACCCCACACCCCACCCCCGCCCAGGGTTGAGAAAGAACCCTTTACATAAGATGTGATTGCAGCCCTGTTTATTCTAAGCACTCTCCCCAAAGCCCACCAGCTAAATGCTGCTGACTCTGACTGAGTTGGGCAAGCAGGAGTCCACCACGAACCAAGAATGCTCATAGCACTTCTGGAATAAGAAGGCCATCTAAAATTATATGTCAGATATAATAGTATGGCAGTGCACAAACTAGCCCACTTTTACATGCTTGTCCTGCCACACTTCAGTATCTCTAACTCGGGCAACCTATCAAACTTTAGGTTCTTTGTCTATAAAGTGAAAAAACAATACTTTTGCAGTCAATACAAAAGTCAGAAAATGTATACACAAAGCAGTGATTTCCTTTTTTTTTTTTTTTTTCAAACTTTATTTATTTACTTATTTGCCTTGGTGTTTGCCTGGAACTGGAACTACAGACAGTTGTTAGCTGCCATGTGGGTGCTGGGAATCGAACCCCGGTCCTCTGGAAGAGCAGAGGGTGCTCTTAACCGCTGAGCCATCCCTCCAGCCCTGTGATTTCCATTTCTTGCAACAGTCACACCACACAGAAACAAATAAGGTTGCATTAAGTGGTGGGACTTTGTTTTCAGAATAGCAGAGGCCATAGTCTTAAACCATGGGTGAAGCTCCCTCCGTGGGCAACAGGAAATATTCACCCCTTACCACTCCCAGCTTCTGGCGGTTCCAGGCAAGCCTTGCTCTCAGCGCATGCGTACAGCTAGCCTCCTTGGCTCTTGTATCCCTTTCTCTAGAGATTGTAGACAGTTGTCATTGGATTTAAGGACCATCCAAGAATCCTAAATGGTCTCATCTCTAGACCCGTAAGTGATTGGCACCTGAAAACACTCCTTTCCCAGATGTCACCCTTATAAGTACTAGGAGTCAGGTCAGAGATGCATCTTTAAGAAAACCCACCACTCGACAGCCTGCATGGGTTCGCACCAGATAATCCACTGTATATGTATTATAGTTTTTAGTTTAGTGTATTTATGGGGTTCGTGAGTGAGGGAATGAGTGGGTTTCTGTGTCTTCTTTCTTCTCTGCACTCTTCTCACCAATTTTACTTTTTCAATTTTGATGCGTTTGTTTTCATTTATCTTATCATATTATGTTATATTAGTTATATTGTCATCTATTGTAAGCTTGTTTGTTTCTAGTGAGGGACAGAACAGGAATGGATCTTGGTGGGGGAGAGGAGAAGAGGAACCAGGGTAGAGTATGTGAAAACAAACTCTATTTTCAATAAAAGGAAGGAAAAGAGAATTGCCAAGCAAAATAAAGAAGTCATTAGTCTATAAAAAAAAAAAAAAAAAGAAAGATAGAAAACCCACCACTCAACCCAATCTAGCATCAAATATGGACCTGACATAGAACATTCACTTAATATATACACCACTGGTTATTAATTAACAGCTTGAGGAATTAATCATTCTTTTAACATCTGCCACCCTTTCCCTTTTTTCCTGGAAAAGGGATCTTTGCTTGAGTGAGGATCGGAAGCGGGGCCATGGGACTGGCCACTCTCCCCAAGGGCAAGTGCATTTGTCTTGCAAATGTTTCTATCCAAATATATCCCTAAAGGAAAACTGCAGACAACATGCTCCTTTCCCATCTTCTGAGGGAAAATGATTTTGGAGGTCTGGCCTCCCAGCAATAGAGACTCAAAAAAAGTATCCCTGGGGAATGTAGGGAAGAGGGCTAGGGTCATAGTCCAGGGATGGAGCTTGCCCAGGAATACTGAAGATTCTGGGTTCAGTTGCAGAAAAACAAGCAGACAGCAAGAAAGACAAGCTCCCACACATGTCCAGCTGAAACCGGTGAGTGTAAGCCTGTCCCCATCTTTTACACTCCACATGCACACTATTAGGTGACCCTATGCCTTCGGAGCAGACTGTTCCCCAACTGCTCCAGCATCTACACTCTAAAGGTTCCTTGTCTTTCGAAACTTCCGCTCTGTGCCTCTCACAGGTGGTTAGGCTGCAGACAATACCACTTCACTTGTTATTTAAAAGGCAGAGCTAGCCCCCCATGAGACTTTTGTCAGTGAGAACCAACAAAAACTGTGGGTCCACTGGAGGAAAAGGCCAACTACACTGCCCTCAATTCTGTGAAGACTTTTTTCATTTCTTAATTTTGTTGATTCCTTTAGTCCTTCCACCGTTTGGTCAATGGCACATCACTCAAATTTGTCTTCAAGCTTTGCACTGAGTCTTCAAATAAAGAAACCCTGAAGTTAGTCTTCTCCCAACTCTAATCGAACCTCAGTTGTGATCATCTGGAAAGTAGAGCAGAAAAAAATATTACAACCACACTTGATGCCATATGCGTTGGCCTGAAACCCCAGCATCTAACTTGTACTCATTGCGGGATATACTGACACCTACCTGGTCCAGGATCTATCCATGCACTCAGCTCTGTGCTATGCAGCTGATTCTTGTGGAGTTCATCACCTGGGCTTTAGTATGCATGGAGCTACCCAGTGGGAGACACTGGCAGGAGGTAGAAAGAGGCTGGGATTTATCTGCTCAGTGATGCACTATCTCCAGCAACCTCTTAACTACAGCTCTCTTAAAGTGGCCTTTCTTGTAGTGCACCAGTTGCCACTGGGTTCAGCTGACATTGTCTTCCTTTGACACTTTGGCCCAGGGAGTAGTAACAACGTTGTTTTTTATTCTGTGGATATGCCCAGTCCTATATGATTCTTTAATTCTGTCCATAAAGTATCTTTATTTGAGTCATTTCCTAATGGAAGTTTTACTAAACATGGCCATGCCATCTTCTTTTCAGAAATGTTTCATTTCACTCCTGCCCACCCCATGGTGGGGAGGGAGGGCACAGCACCATGATGACCATGTGGAGCAACCTTGTAGATCTCTGTCCCAGGGACCTTTACCCATTGAGCCACCTCCCTGGCTCCAGGCCATTTTGTTTGTCCATTCTTAGATGCATGGATTTATTCTCTACATAATGTTTTTGTTCCTCTGTGTACATGTATAATGGATACTATAATGTGCCTTCCAGAAAAGCTCACTGGAGCATTTGTGCTCCAGTTGCTTACAGTGCTTACCACAGAGCCTCTCCAAGAATTTCTCTCGAAGACAACCATTTTGTCCAGGGTCTCACCCTTCCAAAGAACAGTTCACATCCTATGATCCAAAGATTAAGTAATGCCAGTTGAAGAACAGTTTTATAGGTGGAATATCCTTGTTTTAGGATGGGATAATCCTGAGATTCTCAACTCCCAGGGTCCTTGTGGAGTTGGTGAATCATCCTTCCCCAAGGCTGCCCTGGCACCTCATCATTTTCCCTCTCCAGCTTAATCTAACTGAGTGACAGTACCCCCATATGCTTCCTGTACACTCAGCTCCAACTTGGAGTCTGGTTCTTCAGTAACTCTATCCTTAGACTATGTGCTTCTGACTAAAAACCAGAAAATGGTCTCTCAACTCCATGCTGCTAGTATTTGAAGACTTTCAGTCAAGACTAGGTTTTGTGGTGATATACTGTATATTTAATAAAATTAGTCTGGAATATCAGAGGGCAAAACCATCTCTCCAGCCTTTTGTTTTGTTTTTCTGAGGGAAGATGTCTCTATGTAATAGCCCTAAGGTCCTGGAACCCACTCTGTAGACCAGGCTGGCCTCAAACTCAAGAGATCCTCCTACCTCTGCAACTCAAGGGCTGGGACTAAAGGCATGTGCCACCCCTATCTGATGTTAGGTCTTCAATTCCTAGAGATCCAGAGGACCTCTGCCTCCTTAGTGATAGGATTAAAGGCCTGAGTCACCACTCGCTGACCTTCATGGCTTGGCTCTGTGGGTGGCCTGTCCTCTGATAGTCCAGACTATTTTTATCATCATAAGGTTTCCTTCTGTCGGGTACTAACCAAAGGCTGCCTGATGACTTCACCTTCCTGGGTCTCCCATCTCCTACTCACTCTTCAGAAAACCTACTAGTTGGTCCTGAGTTGAGTGTCTCTGGTCTGAACTGTGTCATCATCAATGGACTTCCAGCTCTGACATTTTGTGAAAAGTAATAAAGCTCTTCCAAGTCCACAGCATACGTTAAGCAGAGTGGTACATATTGAGAATACAGAAACAAAGTCATTAGTATTTGCTTTTGAGGAGTTCAAATCCCAGACATACAACAGGCTCTGTAAAATCATCTGAGAAGTGACCAGAAAGAGAATAATAATGCCTGAAAGCATTCTCCTCTCTGCTCATAAATGGGGGAGTGCTATGTCAAATGCTCCTTTATTAGTCAAGTAAGATAACAATGTCATTTCTCACTGGCTTGGCTACAGGTAGGTTTTAGAAAGCTCGATGAGGGCTGTTTCAGTGATGTCATTGGAATTGGGCTCAAAGAGAAAGGGAGCTGTGTCAAAGAAGCAGAGGCCTTGTACAGACCACATATTGCAGGAGTATTGCTGTAAAGGAGAACAGATGTGGTAGTGCATCGCAGGAGCTGTGTGTGTGTGTGTGTGTGTGTGTGTGTGTGTGTGTGTGTGTGTGTGTGTGGTAGAGGACCTGTATTCAGCTCCCAGCACCCACAACCTTTTGTAACTCCAGTTCCTTCTGGCTTCCATGAGTTCCTGCACAAACATGGTGCACATATGCTCACATGTGTAGGAGAACACACACACACATACACACTTTTGTCCAGTTTTCTACTTTTCTTTTTTTTTGTGGGAGACAGGCAGGGTTTATCTGCATAGCCTTTGCTACTCTGGAATTCACTCTGTAGACCAGGCTGGCCCGGGACTCACAGAGATATGCCTGCTTCTGCCTCCTGAGCTCTGAGATTAAAGGCCACCACTTCCTGGGGATAAATCTGAGAGTAGGAGATTGTGAGGTGTTAGGAACACAACTTCTAGAGAAAAACTAGAAACTCAGGTAATGTTTCCTTCAGATTATTGATCATACACAGATGAGCACAGGGCCAGGTCGTTTTTAATCTTAGGAAAATGGAAATTTTTTTATTGGTTTTTCTTTAGAATGGTTATAATCTTGGATTGGGAGACTGGGGAAGGCAATCACCTGTAGGGATGGAATGAGAAAGAGGGTTTGTTGTGAAGATTCAGTAAAGACACAAGATGCACAGTGTCCTGTGCATAATGAACATGTGAAAAAAAATAGTACTTATTAAATCAACCTGGGAATGATCAGAGAGAGGCATCAGCAGGAAAGTATGTTAACTAACCCTCGAGGTGGGGAACTGAAATCTGATCTTAAGGAGGGAAAGAAGAACATTCTAGCAATTATTTAACAGTGTGTGCTAAACCATTCTGCAATTCAGAATAAATTAGCCAATGCCCTTTTGGTAAATAAATTTTATTTACAATTATAGATATTGACAGGTAACCCACAACACTTTACTATAATGTCAGAGTCCAGTGGATGCATAGAGACTGTATGGTTTGTCAACCCTACCGTACTTACTGTCTGAACTTCAAAAAAGTACACTGCCAATCTCTGACATTAGAAGTAAATAAAGAGTGATTGCAGACCTAAAAAACATACAAATTGAAAACAGGAATGATATCATTACAGAATTAATAATTAGAAACAGCAAGGAAGCAGAGCTGGAGGCTGCATTGCTGACCTGGTACAATGCTAAAATGATTAATCAACAACGAATCCATCCAGGGATGGAAAAGCCCACAGATTAAAGCAATCAAAAAAGAAAAAATAAAATATTCATAAATTCCTTTTCTCTCCTTCGGATATTTAGAACAGATGAAAATGGTTCCAAATAAGGATATTTTGTGTCCATGGGGGGGACTTAAAACCACAGAATATAAAGAGTTAAAATTTCACGGATATAAGAAAAGATTTTCCCAAATGAAGAAATGACTGAATCTGGGCCCTTGAAACGTTCACCGTGCGTCAGGGGATTTTGTTCTGAGACTAGGTACAGTGAACTATTTGTGATTTAGCTTTAAGAACCAAGAACATCGGGGCTGGAGAGATGGCTCAGCGGTTAAGAGCACCATCTGCTCTTCCAGAGGACCTGAGTTCGATTCCCAGCACCCACATGGAAGCTAACAACTGTCTGTAGTTCCAGTTCCAGGCAAATACCAAGGCAAAATAAGTAAATAAATAAAGTTTGAAAAAAAATCAAGAACATCGTCAGACATCCAAGCAAAAGGGCCAAATAAGGTACAAGAGATTTAAGGATATAATTTACTCCTTATGTAGCGTCTGATATGGTGTCATAAACCTGTACTCTCAGCACTTGGGAAACTAAGGCAGGAGGATCATGGTTCAAGGTCAGCCTAAACACACATATACACACACACACACACACACACACACACACACACACACACACACACACACACGCACACACACAAAAACCAACCAAATATTCTGGGAACTCAGAGCACAAAGCCAATGAGTGCGACCAGGAGGTAAACAGTGAGGTGAGGTTTATTACTGTGAGAGAAATGTCAATACTGAACTAACTTCCAAAGCAGCGTCTGAAGGAAGAAGAAAGAGGGATTGTACTAGAAAACTTACTGTTTTATGCCAGGGAGGAGAATCCCTGAAAGAGTCTCCCATTGGAGATCATGCTTCTTCATGCATATAAAGCTGAGAGAGAATTTCTTATTTAAAATCTACAAGAACACATCACTGTCCTTGTGGAAGAGATTAAGTCAGAGTGACTCCTTGTGGTTTCCAATGACAGCCTGACCTGAAACATATCAACAACTTCAGGGATCTCCACAGCCCCAAAGGGACAGCCAGCAATTCCCTCAGGAGCCACAAAGGGACAGCCAGCAATCCCCTCAGGAGCCCCAAAGGGACAGCCAGCAATCCCTCAGGAGCAGAGGGCTTCCCTCCACATTTCCCAGCTAGCAGCCAGCAGCACCGGAAGACAAGGAAACAACATCCGTGGAGTTCTGGAGGAGAGAACAATGCTTAAGGAAGAAAAATACTTATTTTGGTCTCTAAATATTTTCCATAATTTCTCAGCCTGGGAGTAGTTCTCATACCTAGCTACACACACATATGCGTATACACATAATAAATAAGTGAAAGGAGGATTCAACCGCTAGAGAGATAATGGAAATGCAAAGGGGTTCTCTTCAGAATGTAGGTCACAGGGACAGGAAGAGTTTTTAGAGATTACCCATGTCCGAATCAAATCAAATCAACCCAGACATTAACCCACACACCTATGAACACCTGATTTTCGACAAAGAGGTAAAAAATATCCAATGGAAAAAAGACAGTCTCTTCAACAAATTGTGTTGGTATACCTGGATGGCAGTGTCTAGAAAAATGAAAATAGATCCAAGCCTGTCACCCTGCACAAAACTCAAATCCAAGTGGATCAAAGACCTCAACATAAAACCATCTACACTGAACTTGATAGAAAAGAAAGTGGGAAATACCCTCCAACACATTGGCACAAGCAACCACTTCCTAAACATAATACCAGTAGCACAGACACTAAGAACAACAATCAATAAGTGGGATCTCCTGAAACTGAGAAGTTTCTGTAAAGCCAAGGACACTGTCAATAGGACAAAACGACAGCCTACAGAATGGGAAAAGATTTTTACCAACCCTACAAGTGATAGAGGACTGATCTCTAAAATATATAGAGAACTCAAGGATCTAGAGCCCAAAACCCTGAATAACCCAATCAAAAAATGGGGTTCAGAACTAAAAAGGGAATTCTCAGAAGAATTACAAATGGCTGAAAGACACTTGAAAAAATGTTCAACATCTTTAGCCATCAGAGTAATGCAAATCAGAACCACTTTGAGATACCACCTTACACCTGTCAGATTGGCTAATATTTCATCTAGAGAGCACTGTATTTCAATAGATATGTTTACGGAGACATCGAAATTACATATGAGGAGGCTGCTGGATTTTGAAAGGTATACAGAAAAAAAAATGAGTCTCTCTTTCTAGAAAAGATAATTTGGAATTATCATTGACTAAGAATATTTCCTCCTATGGAGTAACTATTCTGTGTAAACTATTCTTTGCTCTTGGACCTGAGAGATAATGAAGAGCTATACTGCTCTGCCAGAGGACCAGAGCTGGCTTTCTAGCATCACATCAGGTGCCTGTAACTCCCGCTCCAGGAATCCATCACTCTCTTCTTGTCCTTGAACAAAGGCCTCAGTAACACACACACACAAACACACACACACATACACACAAACATACATACACACAAACACACACACACACAAACACACACACAAACACACACACACATACTTAAACCTTTAAATAAACTGTTTTCTCAGCTTCATTTTCCATCCTAGACATTATCATAAGGTACCAGTCCTCAAGGTTGGGATTGAGCTGCTTACTCTGGAAGGAGTTTCCAAATCACAGAGACAAAGTACTTATTACCATTCAGGGCGACTGTAGAAAGAGAAGTCAGCCTCTGGAGCTGAAGAGACGGCTCAGCAGTTCAGAGCACTGTTGCTCTTGTAGAGGACCGGAAGTTCTGTTCCCAGCACCCACACAGAGGCTCATAATCATCTGTAACTTCAGTTCCAGGGGATCCAGTGCCCCCTTCTGCCCTCTGAAGACCCCTGCTCACCTGTGGCATAACTCCCGCATAATGAATAAAAACTATTATTTTTTTTTTTAAAGAGGCAAAAGTACTCCACTCTGGAACTGGCTTAAGTGGAATTCTTTCCTAGGGAGATAGGGTGGTGCAGATACAGTGTCTATGTGAGCAGCCCAGCTTTCCACTCCACAGGCATGAACCCATCATGTCATATTGCCATGACAGCTATTTTTGTCTTGCCCTAAATTTTAATCAATTAGATCATGGTTATATTTGTTATCTATTTACAATATTTAATATGTTGTAGATTTAATTTGAGGTTGGTTGTTATAGTATTTGGCTGTATTTAAAACTATAGTTCATTACATCTGTTGTGACAAAGGATGTTTCTGATGACCTCTGGCAAGAAGAGAACACTCAAATCATCATGATGTGTGTTTTGGTTTGTATGATAAGCTGAAGACGATTAAAAATTATTATTCCAAAAAGTTTACGAGCTTTAGATCCTAGGTGGGTAGAGGCCCAGTTCTTCAACCTACTCTCTGTACTGTTTGGAAGTGCAGTGGTTTGAATAGGGATGGTTCCCAGAACCTCAGCTGGTCATTAGGGTAGCAGAGCCACAGGAGAGGTTAGGAGGTGCGGCCTTGTTGGAGGGAGTATGTCACTTGGGGCGGACTTGGAAAGTGTCTCTTTGGGGCATCAGAAGCCCAAGCCAAGCACAGTGGCTTTCTCTCTTGCTGCTGCCAGGAGATTCGGATGTAGAACTGTCAGCTCCTTCTCCACCATGCCTGACCTAGCGCCACCGTGACAATAAAGGTTTTCTTTCCTAGACATTGCTATCTATGGTCATGGTGTCTCTTTACAGCAACAGAGCCCTAAGACAAGAGGGTTGCATGAAAATTCAGATTCTCATGTCTTGTGAAAAGCTGGGCTATCTGGCAACTTTGGACTAATATAGCACAAACAACTGAAGGCAGGCATTCAGGGCCTTTCAAATTCAGCCTCTGCCTGGTGAGGTAACATAGCCTGGGACTTGTTTGGAGCCTGTAGACATGTGAATTAATAATATATATCTGCTTTGTATAAATAGAGCTCCATGTGTGCCATCCCCAAGTGTAGAGTATGTCTTTGCTTATGTTTTCTCAGCTTTCTAGAAATCCCTGTCTTCCATGTTTTCCATTTTTTTTAAATATTTATTTATTATGTGTGAGAAGCCGCACTCACTGCCGCCATTCCAAGATGGTGTCGACATCCTGTACTCTAATGTGTACTGCGCAGGTGCAAGGGGAATTTCCACTCCTTGTGCTCTGCCTCTCCCGTGGCGTCACCTCGCCCGATTGAGCTACAGCCAATCTGAGTCTGACACGTCCTAGGCGGGGGTCAGTTTCCTATATAAGGGACGGGTTTTAGCCGTTTGGGGTCTCCGCCTTGTAAGCTTATGCTCTCCCTCTCAAGATGCATTAAAGCTTTTCTACAAAAAGATCCTACATGTGCCGCATCGTTCTTGCTGGTGAGACAATAGCGCGAGACAATTATGTTTACAGTATACAGAAGAGGACATCAGATTTCATTATAGATGGTTGTGAGCCACCATGTGGTTGCTGGGAATTGAACTCAGGACCTCTGGAAGAAGAGTCGGTGCTCTTACCCTCTGAGCTATCCCTCCAGCCCCATGTTTTCCATTTTTAAGGCTCATTTCAAACACAATGTCTTCCACAAGGCCCTCTCTGACTGAGGGTTACTGCCTGGTCTCTAAACTCCCAGACGACTTGTTCTTCACTCTCCTAGGCCAGCTGTCACTGTCCTAGATTGTTTCCTATAAAAATCTTCAAATCTTCCAATGTCTAAACACTAGCAACTAACTGGAAGTCAGTGAATGTTTGGGCCAAAAATGATTAGAAGCTCAAACTGAAGCTAGCTTCATGAAAGCATCTCCTCATTCCTCAAGCTTTCTAGAGAAGGGTTTCTCCCTTAAGCAGGGCCTTCCTCTCCATGAAGACAGAGTAAGCTTTTCTTCTCCCTCTTTTCTCCCTCCCCCCCCCAGATCTGTCTATTGTACTGCGGAGAGACTCTGTTCGGCCTGGTAGTAAAGGTCCTGAGGTGACAGGTGACCAAGGGGAAGGGGTACTGCCCGTGCATGGTCACTTGCCCCATTCAAAAGTTCAGTAATGGGGGGGGCTGGAGAGATGGCTCAGTGGTTAAGAGCACCGTCTGCTCTTCCAGAGGACCCGAGTTCGATTCCCAGCACCCACATGGCAGCTAACAACTGTCTGTAGTTCCAGTTCCAGGCAAATAAATAAATAAAGTTTTTTTTTAAAAAAAAAAAAAAAAAAAAAAAAGTTCAGTAATGGAAGATCCATTGCTGTCTCACAAGCAAAGGCAGGATTATCCACCCAGGCGTCAGCAACAAACTAAGACAATACATTCCTCTTCATCGGGCTGAATATTTCTCTCACAATAGTTTCCAAACATGAAAAACAAAGCAGAAAGAAAGAAAGAAAGAAAGAAAGAAAGAAAGAAAGAAAGGAAGGAAGGAAGGAAGAAAGAGAGAGAACCCTTTCATTGACCCTTGTTTCTTTAAATAAAAACAAACTTTTGTTTTACCTGGATGTGTCACAGCTGCGGAGGTGCCTGCCCTTGAGGGAATCAGATGCCCTGGACCTCAAGATACAGATGGTTGTGAGGAGCCTGGTGTGAGTGCCAGACTCGGGTTCCCGGGAAGGGCAGCAAGCATTCTCCCCAGTGGAGCCAGCTCTTCAGCTATTGGTCCCTTCCAATGCCAGGAACACTTACTTTCCTTTAATCAGAGTTCTTTGATTGGTTGTTTTGAGTTGGAAACTCACTCTGTAGCCCAGTCTCAAAAATCCTCTTGCCTCACCCTCCTGAGTGATGAGGTTTCAGAGCTATCACACCATCCCTGGATTCTTCTAGAATCTTCTACAACTAGTGAGGTCCATTGGAAAGTTAAGTCTCAAACACATTTATCAAATTAGATTAAAAGACATATAGAATATAATTTCTATTATGCATATATTCATATCACAATGTTTTTAATGGGGATATAATTCAGTGAGCAGAAAACTTACCTAGCACACACAGATTTGTGTTTAGTCCCCAGAACCATTTTTATTTAAAAAGTAAAATAATTCCATTTCAATAATAAAATATCATTTTCAAGAAAAAAGTAAAATAAAAGGTAAAAATGCCATGTTAACAAAGTATGAATTATTCCATATATAACATAAAATATTTATTTTCTATTTACACTTCCATTTGTATGGATATCATACCACATATCAAAAAAGAATGAAAGAAAGAAAAAGGAACAAGGCAAAGAGAACCCAGCACAGGGGAGGAAGCACAGAGCAGGGCAGAGCCGTCAGCAGTCTCGGAGATCTCGTTTCTTGCCTCTCTTTGATTTCTTGTGCGTTTCCTGGCGAATAGTGTCATATTCCAGTATGGCCATTCTGGAAAGTCTTTGTAGAAACTGAGAGGGTGCTCCCGTGAAAGGGTCACTGAAGACATAACCTGTGAGGGAGAAAATCAGCTCTCACAACTCAGTTCAGCGTGCACTGACATGAGTGACGTGTGGTTCCACTAATGCCCATGAAACACCACTGAATCTTTGTATACATGCCTAGAACTTTCCAGAAAGGTCAGTGACTACTTCTTTTTTTTTTTTTTTCCTTCCTTCTTTATTTTGTATTTATCAAAAAAAAAAACAGTAAAAAGAATTTAAAATGCGGAAGAGTTAACAATAACTATAAAGAGGATAAAAATCATAAGCATGGCTTATCAAGGGTGGAAATGCAAATAAGATTGCTACACATATATTTACTTTGTGTTCAGCTTTCCCTCTGAATTTTTTTTTTCCATCCCTGTATATCCTTATTCAAGGTCCCTTCAGTGACTACTTCTGACACAACTAAAACATGGAAAACTTTTGAGTATATGGCTCAAGAAACCTATAACTTCAAAATTACTTCAAGAAAATGTTAAGAGTTTATTACAAGGCTCAAACACCAAATATGCATATTCTGTCACATGCCATATACATTGTCTCTGACACAATACCCCCTAAATCTAACAAGTTCAGGAAAGAGGCAGTAAATAGAAACAACTGGATTTCCAGAAAGTCCTCTATGGTCTTATAGATGTCATTAAGTTGCCTGACTCAGCAGAGGTTTTGGTGTTTACTCTCAAAAAACCAAAACTCTAATTAAGTCTATCAGAAGGGAGAAGCTGAGGTCTGATTTTAAAACATCAAAGGACAGACTCTCCCACTCAGGTGTGCTTGGAAAGAAACTGATCTAAGAGTCAGTTTAGGGCTCCAAACAATTGCAATATAGATAGCTTCTGTAGTAAAATGTGTTCAGTACACAGAGTTCATTTTTTAAAATGAATAGAAGATAAAGATGAGGACTGCAGAGCTCACTCAGCAGTTTAGAGCACTGGATGCTCTTCCAGAGGACCCAGGTAATTAATTCCCAGTACATAGAAGCCCACAATTGTCTAGTACTCCTGTTTCTAGGGGATCCTCTAATGCCCTCTTCTGGACACTTAGTGTACTACACATGTGATACATAGTGCTACTACACAGACACACATGCAATCAAACCCCATACACATAAAATAATAGTTGCTTAAAATAAAAAGATAAGGATAGAATGGAACTTTCTGGGAAGGTGGTAAAGGGTTCAGTGCTACATTCACATTTTAGTCTGTGGTAACAAGAAAGAATTTCTGAAACAGGAGAGTAGTGTGATTAGGAGTCAAGGCTGCATGCTTCTGTTGCAGTGGTGAATGATTTGAAAGCTCAGAAATTTAAAATAAGATAGATAGCCAGTTTGAAGGCTACTAAGTGGCCTGGATGAGCTATGTTGAAGGTTGAGCTTGGTCCCAAGATGACAGAAGTGTGTGTAATGAACCTCAAACCCACTTAATTTACAGACTGACTAAGCAGAGCTTCATAGAAGCATTAACAAGCTAGGCATGCAGCTTGTGCTTATAATGGCAGCACTTGAGAGATGGGGCAGGGGGATAACTGTGAGCTTGTGGAGAGAAACCAATGAAACAATGAAGTACCTTTTGACTTCTCCTGAAGTGCTCCCATGCTGCACGACTCTTTGGTCTTCTTAATCCTAAAGATTATGGGTGGTCATAAATTGGCATACGTTAACCAACAGTCTGTTGACTTTGACAAACACAAGAGGCAAACAACATAGTTTCAGTCATACTCACTGGCTTCTTAGGTTTTGTGTCGCTCTGTTTGTTTCTGTGCTGGGAACAAATTCCACACTTGTGTCTGGTAAAGACATGCTGTGTCCTACTGAAACTCACCTTGTCAAATGACATCTCATAGGGACAAAAGTCAATGGTATAGGAGAGAGACAGCTCCATCATAATTAACCCAACAGAAGTTAACCCATGATTAGGTTTCACCAGTAGCTAAGCACCGAGTATAATTCTTCACAGGCATTTGTGGTAACTGTAAGTGGTCAGGACAGAAACAATGCTGAGAGAAAGTCACTAATATGTCTGGATGTGTTAGATGCCTATATGCCTTATTTCTGCACCTTTTCTCCATCAGTCACTACGACTTAGATTTTTGCTATAATTCTTGTCCCTAAAGGAAGAGATCAGCATAACAAATTATCAGAAGGAATGTAGCTCAGTGGTAGATTGCTAACCTAGCATTCACAGAGTCCTGGCCTCAACCACCCAAGCTCAAAAGTCATTAGCATCAGGCGTGGTGGCCTACACCTTTAATCCCAGCACATGGAAGGTAAAGGCTGGCAGATCTCTGTGGTTTCAACCAGTCAGGGCTACACAGAAAGATCCCATCTCAAGAACAATTGGAAAAATAAATCTAAATTCCCAGTCTTGTGTGCTGTCTGTGGGTAAATGATTTTAAAGTTTTTTTGTAGTAGCAAGATCAGACAAAAATATAGGTGTGTCAAGCATGGTGGTACTATAAGCTATCACCAAAAAAAAATCTACCCAGATATCTATCTGCATATTTATACCTTTTAAAAACTTACAACTCACATAATGTCTCTTTTCTATAAGATGGTCAAATGAACAAGTACTAGTCCACAGTGGCTAGTCTTGATTCTCAGCAACCATCAACGAAGGATTTCCTCCTCAGATTAGACTTTAGATATGTCCATTGGGCATTTTTATAATTGTTAATTGATACAGAAAGGCATAGCCCATTGTGGGTGGCGCCAACCATAGACAGGTGGTCCTGGGCTGTATAAAAAAAGATAGCTGACGTTAAAGAGATATCTAAGAAGTTAAGAGCTCTGGCTGATCTTCCAGAGATCCTGGGTTCATTCCCAACAGCCACATGGTGGCTCACAACCATCTGTAACTCCAGTTCCAGGGAATATAACTTCCTCTTTTGGTCTCTGAGGACACCAGATATGCACATGGTACACAGACATACATGCAGACAAATACTCAGACACATTAAAAAAAATAATTCTTTGAAGAGAGGTAACTGAATGTAAGCCAGAGAGCTAGTCAGTAAGAAGTGTTCCTCTACAGTTTCCATTGCAAGCTCCTGCCTTGAGTTCCTGCCCTGACTTTCCTCAAAAATGGATCACAGCCTAGAAATGTAAAATGAAATAAACTTCTCCAACTCCCAAGTTGCTTTCATTCATGATGTTTATCACACCAACAGAAAAACCAAGTAGAATGTCTATGGTCAATAGTTGTAAATCAGAAGTCTAGAATATAAAGCTGTTTTATTAATCTATGGATTGTTTCTGGGGTTTTTGTTTGTTGGTTTTAGGATGATTTTTTACCTTTTTTTGTCTGATCCTGTGAAGATGGAGTTACATGTAGCTATGTAAACTGCCAGATGTGGGAGCTAGGAATCAAACTCCAGTCCCCTGGAAGAGCAGTGCACACACTTAACCTCCAATCCACCTCTCTAGGATGTAGGGTGGTTTTGGTTTTGGTTGTTTGGTTGTTTGGTTTGCTTTTATTTTGTTTTGTTTATTTTCTTGAGACAAGATCTTGCTGAATAATTCAAGTTAGCCTTTAACTCACATTGTAGCCCAGAATGGCCTCAAACTCATAGCAGTGTGCCTTATCCTCCAAGAGTGCTGGAGGTACACACTAATCAATTTCTTTGTAGAAAGGTGTTTTCTTTAATTGGAAAATAACTCCAGCCAGGCAATGGTGGTACAGGCCTTAATTCTACCACTCGGGGAGGCAGAGGCAGGAGGGTCTCTGTGAGTTCGAGGCCAGCCTGGTCTACAGAACTAGTTCTAAGACTGTCAAGGAAAGAAAGAAATCTTGTCTGGAGGGCAGGGGAACAAGAATTTTTTGAATAGTATGTCAGAGTTATATTAGAAAAGTAAGGCTCTCCTTTGTAGGGGGACAGGGCCTCCTTATGGAACCTAGACTAGCTTTGAAGTAGAAATTCCCCTGCCTTGGGCTCCTGAGTGCTGAGATTACAGACATGCAGAAAAGGCTCAGGTTTTTTCCCACAGTACGGGAGATGAAACTCAAGACCTAGACTGCTGGGCAAGCACTGTGCCCTGGCCCAGCTCTTGAGCCAGGGAAGGCTTTTTAGTGGCAGAATATAAAGGTGGGTGTCGGGCTCAAAGTCTCTCTTCTGATGATGCAAGGTTTCATCTGCTCTCAGTCTCATCCACAGTCTTCCAAAACCTGTAAAGGCTGCAGAGTTAAAATCTTTATAGATAATCATCCCTGTATCCCTGTGTGCTTATGCATTTGAACTAGGCTCAAACAATCAATATACTTAAAAGGGGGTCCTTTAATCTTTTCTGGGAAAGCCACTTGAAAAGAGAGAAAAGTGCCTATTTGTTAACTTGAATTAAATGGCTAACTTGGATGCAAATGAAATAGAATAAAAATAAAAATTCAATCTTCTATGGAAAAAATTCAATAAGCAAGAGTCAAAGTCATTAGCCCAGAAAGCATCTTTTACTTACAGATAAATATTCACCAATGGTAGTCAGATACAGGTCACGTACCTGATGGGAGGGATTTCCCTTTCAGAAGGAAGCAGGTGCTTATGAATGTCCAGCGAAGTGGAACTTAAGCTCTTTGGACAAGCCGGTAACTCTGGTAAGTATGGCATTTTTTTGAGACATTCTTTGGGCTCTTCTAGACCAAATGCTATAGTGCGTTGTGATAAAGAAAAAATCAGAATCATCTCGGTTAAAAGCATACTTCTTCTACATATACTCAAATGCACAGTGTTACAACAAAGCAAATCAGGCAGGGCGGAGAGGACATGAAGCCGCTGTCATTTGTCTGACCCAGGAGAATGCCTTTCAAAGGCAGCCGGAAGACCAGGGAGTAGATTGGGAGGGACGGCATGTTGGCTCATGCCTGCAACCCTAGTGCTTAGGAAGCTGCCGCAGCAGGAAAATCATAAGTTCAAGGCCAGCCTAGGCAGTTCAGTGACACAAATGGATTGGAAATCAGCACAGTAACAGGGATCACCTAGTGTGTGCAAGGCTATAGGATCCACCGCTAGAACCCCATCGGCTCTTCCCCAAAAACAAAACTATGAGCAGCAGCAACACAAGAAAGGCTTTGCCAGGCTTCGGCTGCCTCCTTTTTTTTTTTTTTTTTAAATTGGAGTTCACAGAATATTAGCATCACATTTAGATAAACATCACTTTCAATGCTTCTACATTGCCTGCTACTGAATCTGTCCTGATTTGGGGTAAATAATCACAAAGCAGGAATTACATGATCTGAAATCCTACCTGAGGCATTGATTTGAACTTCTCCACAAAATTCATACCCAGTCTGTAAAAACCAACATGCAGTGTCCATACTGTTTCCACTGACTGCACATTTTGTCAGGTCTTTAATTCGGTTGGTTTGGTTTGGTTGGTTGGGGTTTTAGTTGAGACAAGGGCTCTCTGTATGTAGCTCAGGCTGGTTTTGAACTTGCAACAATTTTCCTGCCTCCCAAGAGCTGGAATCACAAGTATGTTCCACTATACTTGGCTTCGAGTTGTTTTCTTTTCGTTTTTGTTTTTTCTTTTTCTTTTTTTTTTTTTTTCCATGTAGGGGTGAGTGTGGGGTGTTTACCTTATAGAGAGCCAAGATTTACTTGGGTACCTTCAACCCTTTTCATCTTATGTATTAAGACAGAACCAGAACCCCGAGTGGAGCTAGCTGGCTAGTCATGTTCAGATAATCACCTCTCCCCCTGGTGTGCTGATTACAGGAGGGCTGCCCCGTGTTCAGGGACCTGAACTTGCCTGCACAGCAAGTGATTCACCAGTGAGTCCTTCCCTCATCCCCTAGGTAAGAAATCAAAACAGAGGCTGGGGAGATGGCCCAGAAGTCTGGAGCACTGGAGGCTCTTCTGTGGGACCTGGATACAATTCCTAGCATGCACATAGGAGGAGACAACTGTCTGGAACTGCAGTTCCAATGGATCCCACACCCTTTTCTGGCCTCCACAGGCACCAGGTACCACCTGGTGCACACACATACATACATATGTGCAGGCAAACACTCATATACATTAAATAAAAATAAACACATCTTAAAAATAAATAAAAACAAAGACATTAAATACAAAAGGTAGATTAAAAGGCTAATAGCTTAAAGGTCACAGTGGCCAGTGCAAGCCTGAAATCCTAGTACTTGGGAGCTGAGCAGAAAGATAAAAAATTAAAAGCCCAGCCTCAACTACAAGTTCAAGATTAGCCTGAGGTATTTAAAACCCTGTGAGAAAGAAAAATAGGAGAAAAGAAGGGGATTGTTAAAGTCTGTGGCTGAACATTGTGGTCCATACTTATGGCAATAGCACTTGAGAGCAGACTTCGAAGGTTCAAGGTGAGCCTGGGTTACAAGGCAAGTTCCAGGCCAGCCAGGACAACACAGTGAGGCTGTCTCAAAACAATCTAAAAATGTAAATAAATAAATAAATAAAATAGATAGATAGATAAATAGATAAAATGTGTTTCCTTCTCTTACAGAATATTAATCTTAATTTGCTTCCATTTCCACTTTCCATAAATTTAATATACTAGCCCAATATAAATGTCATAGGAGTTACATAATGTCCCTTGATTGCTTAGCGGGAAAATATATGTAAATTCCAGACATCCCTTCTGTCTCTCCAGAAGAATTACAACTGAAATGAAGTTACCTTTCCTCATCTTCTGTGTTTCCAAAACTGCTTTTTTCCAACTACTCTCAAAGAGAAAGCAGTTGTCCAGGGAACTTCTGTTGACTCTGGAAGCCTCAAGTTTGATTTCAGAAGACAGCATGGCCATTCTCTCTTCTTTCAGTAGCCCAGATGAGAAGGAGACGCTGCTCAGGGCAAGAACACAGGCATGTCACATGAAGACTAATTATTAACATATATTTACTATAATGTGTAAATATGCATTCTTGCGGCTTTATTTTGCTTATATAAAGTCTCACATTATAGCACTTGACTAGCCTGTAACTCACTATGTAGACCAGGCTGGTCTTGAACTCACAGAGATATGTCTGCCTCTGCCTTGAAATGCTAGGATTAAAGGCGTGTACCATAATGTCCCACTTAGTCTTGGGAGTTTTAAGAATAAAGTTTGCTAGGTTTTAAGTATTTTCATGAATGTTTTCATTTGGTTGGTGTTTTGAGACAGAGTCTCAATTAACCTACAATAAACAGAACTCTCCAAGGTTGGTCCTCCTGCCGCCGCCTCCTCTGAGAACTGGGATAACAGAAAGACACTTGCACTCCAGGACTTTGATAACCTTGAAACCTCTTAAGTGATTCTGGTGTCAGAGGATTTGTGGCTAAAAAGATGAAGCAAACACAAGACCACTCCAGAAGGAACAACAACCATAAAAATGACCTCAAATGAAATAGGAAGCAGCTGATAGCTTCCAAACTTTTTAAAAGACATTTAGTTAGCCAGGCATGGTAGCACACACCTTTAATCCCAGCACTCAGGAGGGAGAGATAAGTCAATCTCTGTGAGTTTGAGGCCAGTTTGTGGTCTACAAAGGTAGTTCCCAGACAGATGAACTGACATAGTGAGACCCTGGCTCAGAAAAAAAAAAAAAAAAAAAAAGACTCTTAGAATCACAATCAACTCCATTCTAAGAACTTCCTTTTTATCTATAGAAGTAGAGATAACTGGATAGCTTTCTACTTCAAACCAGCCTCCCGCTCCCTTTCAACAGCCCTAGGACAGGCGAGGCAGAGACTTAACACCGCTTTCCAGTGGTAGAGAGAAGACATGGCCGCTCAGATGAACTTCTGAACATTATCCTGCTCGTCAGAAGAAAATGTTCTTAAAACTGGATTTTTCTGACATCCACACAGTAAATACACAGGACCTATTACACTATAATCTCTAAATTTACATCTACGTTTGACATTTTTTTATGGTAAAAGTTTGTTTGAAAGTCCACATTTGAGAGCCTGGCATTGTGGCGAAAGAGGCAGAGGCAACCTGGAAAGTTCAGACGGACTAGTCTACATATTGAGATCCAGGACAGGCAAGAGAGAGAACCTGTGCTGTAGTCCCTACAGCGGAGAGGTAGGACAGTTGGGACTTGAAAATCACCCTTGGCTAGTTTGAGGCCAGTTTGGGTGGTAGAAGACTACCTCCAAAAAGCTTTTTTTTTTTTAATAAAGAAAAAGAAAGTTAAAAATACAAAATAAGAATAAAAGTCAACATTTGCAAATATCTACAACCTCATATGGTATATGAATGATTATAAAAAGATAGATTATTGAATTTGTTTTAATCCAGAAATCAGCTGTTAATCTCAAAATATTTTACATTGGTATGGATTTTGGTTTATTGATACAAATTTAAGGTCAATTTTGTTATACTGTATGTATATTTCTACTCATGATTAAAATATTATGTTTATGCAATTCCTTTCAAATGTAATGTGTAATTAAGAAATACAGATTAATAGTCATCTATGATAACCAAACTTATAGTCGTGTTAGGGTATTTTTTAGATATACAAAGATATATTTCAATTAGATAGGTAATCTTCAAACACTTCAAAGACCTACCTAATATGGCATTTAAAACATTTTAAGAACTTAGACTTTTCTCGACAATGAGACAGGTCTGCTCCTAGCAGCAGCAATCTACTTCAAGAGAATGATGGGCATTGAAGAAACTCCATATGGAATTTACTTTCTTTGTGACAGTGGTTAGCCACTGGACAAGAAACTGTTCTTCTATTGACTGCTTGACAGTATGCTGTATAAACTGGACATACATGATCCATAGAAAAATGACCTCTGAACTTTGGCAGAACAAGCCAAGATGGTCCTTCAGGTTCCTGCTTTGCAGAGAAAACTGAAGGACACAAGGAGAAGAGACTTAAGAACTAGACCACAATGGGCAGAACAGTCCTTCAGATTTCCTGCTTCACTGAAAGGTGTGTCAGAGACTCTAGGCCTGTAGGCTGAAGATGGATTCCCCACCATTACAAAGAAACTTTGGGTGACTGTCCAAGTGGACAGATGTCATCTCTGTCCTTTCTAGATTTTGGAAGTTGCTTTCACTTCCTGTTTACTCAGGTAATATTAGATCTTTCTGTGATCTTTGATGTAGTTGAAGATTAGATAGTTATAATTAATTTTCTTTAGTTATTTTAAAAGGTATGTTAGGAGAGGGCGGTCGCGGCGGTCCCTACGGCAGCGGGAGCAGAATGTTGGCTACCAGAACACTTAGCTTAATTGGCAAGAGAGCCATTTCCACCTCCGTGTGTGTTCGAGCACATGGGAGTGTTGTGAAGAGTGAAGATTATGCTCTCCCTAGTTATGTTGATCGACGTGACTATCCCTTGCCTGATGTGGCCCATGTTAAACTGCTGTCTGCCAGCCAGAAGGCCCTGAAGGAGAAGGAGAAGGCAGACTGGAGCAGCTTGTCCAGGGATGAGAAAGTCCAATTGTACCGTATCCAGTTTAATGAGAGCTTTGCTGAGATGAACAGGAGCAGCAATGAATGGAAGACAGTTGTGGGCCTGGCCATGTTCTTTCTTGGCTTTACTGCCATTGTGCTGATGTGGGAGAAGAACTATGTGTACGGCCCCATCCCTCATACTTTTGATCGTGACTGGGTGGCCATGCAGACCAAGCGGATGTTGGACATGAAGGCCAACCCCATTCAGGGCTTCTCTGCCAAGTGGGATTACGACAAGAACGAGTGGAAGAAGTGAGACCTTGCTGCTTGCCAGCTACCTCCCCTCATTTG
>PVIH01011905.1:0-66454 GCA_004025045.1 Sigmodon hispidus | reverse complement strand
ATCACCACCTCACTGATGTTAGACAACCAGACATAGGGATCACCACCTCACTGATGTTAGACAACCAGACATAGGGATCACCACCTCACTGATGTTAGACAACCAGACATAGGGATCACCACCTCACTGATGTTAGACAACCAGACATAGGGATCACTACCTCACTGAAGTTAGACAACCAGACATAGGGATTACCACCTCACTGAAGTTAGAGAACCAGACATAGGATTACCACATCACTGATGTTAGACAACCAGACATAGGGATCACCACCTCACTGAAGTTAGACAACCAGACATAGGATTACCACCTCACTGAAGTTAGACAACCAGACATAGGATTACCACCTCACTGAAGTTAGACAACCAGACATAGGATTACCACCTCACTGAAGTTAGACAACCAGACATAGGGATCACCACCTCACTGATGTTAGAGAACCAGACATAGGGATCACCACCTCACTGAAGTTAGACAACCAGAAGCTTCCCTTCCCAGCAAAAGCCTTCTATGAGTCAAAGGTCAGTTCAGTACTAAACCTTCCCCTCAGTAATTAATACATCCAAACTAGATGGTGGCTAAAGAATCTAATTATCCCTCTATTAAAGACTGTGTTTCAGTTTTCCCCTCTATAAGAGAAATTGGTGGTGGAAAAGGATCCCTTTGTAGAAGCATAGGCCTACATGCCCAGTAGAATTCTGTGTCCCTACATTCCTCTATAGGACAACCAAAAAGTTGTATCTCTTTTTTCTTACCTTATCCTGGCCTTGAAGTATCTCCATTAAAACTTAACACTTGATCCTTAGTCCTTGCCTTGTAACTATCTGGATTCCTCCCAAGCACCAGAACCCATCACATGACAACTCAAAAAGTATCTCAATAGCCAACTTATACACAGCAAACACCTCTTCATAAATTGAAGAAATTACTCAAAACTTCCATAATATTTTCAAGGAAGGCATGAGTAACCACCACAACAAAGGACTGACACTTGAGAGAAAGTGTCTTTCTGTAATGTGAACAGTGTTTCACAAGGTCACAGAATTGGTAATACCTAGAGATATGTTTGTGGTAAAGGACTTTAGTATAGTAAATGCAGGAGTGTGGTTTGTGATGAGATCTGAAATGCAAACCACAACCAAACCACTATCCAAAGTCCATACACCACTCTGGTTTTGCCCCTGGAATGGATGGTAATCTATCTTTCATTGACAATCATGAAAGGTGAAATATCAGGTTTTTTAGCATGCTGAACCAGGTGGTCTGGCGAGTAAGCAATATAATACACCTCCTCCATATAATTTTTGATATGCATATTACATTGTTTTCATATGCTGTCACATTTCATTATAGACTTGAAGCCAGAATGAAGCTGCTGAAGCAAGTGACAATGGCCACTAACATCTGTTGATAAGCCTGTGTTTGGAGTTATCAAAATGCTTTATATATATAATTTCATGCTTATATAGAAGCTTCTCATGAAGCGAGACATAGAGCCATGAGAAGTCACCTGTGGGAGAGGGAAGTAATAAAATGCCATGTTTCCTTTCCACTACATTTGTCATAATGACATGGTAAATTTATATGTTTGTGTTACAGAATGTTTGCTTTAGAAATAAAGCTGCAATGTTTGGGCATGACCTTAGCCTGAGCTTGGGAGCCCACATATGCAAGCACAATGCTCTCTAGCATTCTTACAACAGAATCTCCCCAATTCAGAGACTGTTAATACTTAATTATAAAGGTCCTGATACTCTGACAGGAATAATCTTGTGGTCCTCAATTCTGGAGGATGAAGCAAAAGTAATTACATTTTCTTCCCTAAAAGGAAGCATAAGTGGAGGTTTATTTCTTTAGAAACTTTTGGTATTGCTCTAATTTATTCTGTGTTTGATAGCACATCCAGAGCATTTGTCTGAAACAAATATAATTCATTTAAAATTATCTTGCTAAGTTCATCTATGAAAATAAAATTGTATTTCTGTTTCCAAGTCTCGGAGCTTCATTCCCAGACACTGAGCAGGAGAATGTGGCAATGAAGTACTGCATAGCATCAGAACACACTCTGGATATTCGCTGCTGTCCGTGCCCCTGGCGGCCTCAGCTCTCCTGTTGGATCTGCTTCAGGCTGATCATGATTTTTCCCCTCTTGTTCTGAGCTATAAACCTACCTCACCATTTCCATACAATTCTGTAGTTGCCTCATGTTCATCCCCATGATTCTTTGTGATTGTCACCCCACCTTTTACCTCGTTGCTCTGAAGCAAAAGTGGGTCATGAACCTTAAAAATCTACCCATCAATTTTGTTTGGATGTGAATTTTTAAGAGTTCATCATCAGTAATGGTTTTTAATGTAAAAGTCACATTATAAATTATTAGAAATGTGATGTGAGCTTCATAGAAACTGCTATAAAAATAATATACAATAGAAGTTCTATTCTTAGCGTCTCTCAGTTTCAGATGCCTCTTTTTGCCTACGTATAAGACAAATTAAACTCTTGCCATTTCATCTCTGATAACTTTGAAGTCATTGATCCTCTTGGGAACAAAATACTTTTTACAAATATATATATATATATATACATATATATGTATAGCATTGAAGTATTTTTAAGGAATTTGATCATACTCTAAAGAAGAGGAGCAATGCCTTACTTATCCAGAAGATAATGTTTATGGAAACTAAGTGTTTATCTTTTAATTCTGTGACAACAAATGACCAGTGAAATAATTTTAAATGAAGAAAAGCAAAGAATTCTGACATTTATTGCAATATTTCTTTATATAAGTGCACATTTTAGATATAATTTCACTCCTCCATCAAAATGCACACATCTCAGATGTTTTGCCAAATGCCTAAAACTCTCTAGAATGTAAACGTATGAATTTTCTTTAAGAAAGTTTTCTGCAGTAAGTTCCCTGGGAAATGCCTATTATGTTTACCATTATATTATAATCTTAAATATCTAAATATGTGCTATGTCTTAAAGGAGTGCCTTCCTAATTACAAAACCATTTTATTAACTAGGAGAGAGAGGGAGAGAGAGAGACAGAGAGAGAGAGAGAGACAGAGAGAGAGAGAGAGAGAGAGAGAGAGAGAGAGAGAGAGAGAGAAATTATCACCATAGAGACAGGATGATCATTCTCAGCCAGAAACAAATTGTGGTGCAGAAACATCCAGTAATAAATCCTAGATTCAAAGGGCTAGGGAGATACTCCAGTGGTTTAAAGCATGTGTCTATCACCCATGTTAAAAAGCCAGGTTCATATATATATGATATACATATATAACAGCAGTAACAGTGGTAGGTGTTTGGGTAGAAGAAGACAGGTAGATTCCCTGGGGCTGGCTGGCCAGCTAGTCAGCTGTGGGCTTCAGAAAGAGACCCTGAGTCAAAACCATAATGAGGAGAGTCTAGAGGAAGACACCCAACATTAAACTCAGGCCTTCACCTGCATGTGCTCATACATGCAAGTGTTCCTGCATATATAGGAAATGCATGTTAATTCACCAAACATACATGCAACAAAAAATTTTAAAATAAAATATTTTAAGTTCCTGAACACAAACTCAGATTTTATAAACAGGAGGTTTTGTAGTCATCAAGTCAGCTAATTTCTTTTATTTTTTTATTGTTTTTTGAAAATCAATATCAAACTTTATATAAAAAAGCAAAACATTCAGAATAGATAAAAACATAGATAATAAAACTTCTCTTTTCTCTAAAATACATGAAACAAAAAAAATAAAATCTAAAGCTCCTCAAGCCAGGTTCGGCTCAGCTAGAGATAAAGAAAGCACAGTAGGTCACAGCTAGTGCCCACGGATGCACTATGGCCACCACAAATTTCTGCTAAGCAACCCTTCTACAGTCAAACCAGAAGTTTTGTTTTGTTTTATGTGTGTGTGTGTGTGTGTGTGTGTGTGTGTGTGTGTGTGAGTGTGTGTGTGTGAAAGAGAGAGAGACAGAGAGAGAGACAGAGATAGAGAGACAGAGAGAGTGTGTGTGTTTTAAACCACTTTATTCACCCATCATCTTTCAATGAAATAAGAATGCTTATGCTTAAAGTCCACTAATGAGTGAGTACATCTTCTGCTTATCCTTCTGGGTTTGTGAGACCTGTCTCAGGAGGATATTCTCCAAATCCATCCATTTGCCTTCAAATTTTAGAATATCATTTTTTCTAACTGCTGAATAATACTCCATTGTGTAGATATACCAAAGTTTGTTAATCCATTCCTCAGTTGAGGGGCATCTAGGTTGTTTCTAGGTTCTTGCTATAACGAATAATGCTGCTATGAACATAGTTGAGTTAATGTCTTTGGAGTGTGAATGTGCATCTTTAGGGTATATACCATGTAGTGGTATTGCTGGATCTTTGGGGAGATTAATTCCCAGTTTTTTGAGAAACTGCCATACTGCCTTCCAGAGTGGCTGAAAAAAGCTTACAATCCCACCAACAATGGAGGAGTGTTCCCCTTGCTCCACATCCTTTCCAGCATAGGCTGTCATCTTTGTCTTTTATTTTAGCTAATCTGACAGGTGCAAGGTGGTATCTCAATGTTGTTTTTATTTGCATTCTCTGATGGCTAAAGATGTTGAGCACCTTTTCAAGTGCCTTTCAGCCATTTGTAATTCATCTGCTGAGAATTCCCTTTTTAGTTCTGAACTCCATTTTTTGATTGGGTTATTCAAGGTTTTGGGCTCATGTTTCTTGAGTTCTCTATATTTTTTAGAGATCAGTCCTCTGTCACTTATAGGGTTGATGAAAATCTTTTCCCATTCTGTAGGCTGTAGTTTTGGCCTTTTTTTGGTTTTTATTTTTTTTATTATTATTATTATTATTATTATTATTATTATTATTAACAAAGAAGTCACACTTTCTATCCTTGTATATCCTTATTCAAGGTTCCTTCCCCCTCTCACCACAAGTTTTGCTTTTTTAATAAAGGTCAAATATACAGCATCTCGAACTCACTGTAATCCAGTTGCTATTCAATGCATCCAGAGAAGCAGATTGCTGAGATGGCTTCCTTGGTTACTAACTATGCTTCCTAGTCTTGTACAAATGTACATGCAGGTAAATCACATATAAACATAAAATAAAGATAAAAAACAAAGGCTTTCATCAAGCACAGGCAAGATACAATAGATTTGCTTCCTATTCAGATCTCTTTCAAAGCTTTCTTGGTACTTTGGGTAGGTGATTACATTCATCATCCTCTAATAGAAAATACTAACTCAATCATCTACTCAAAAGATTGGTGTTTATGTTTTATAGTAAGGCAGCTTCCTTTCATGAGGTCATGGTGTTGTTTAGTGAACATCATATTGCAACAGATAAATAGAGATTTTAGCAGTATGTATTAGTACTAAGAGCTTCCAGGGGCATTTGCCAACCAAGAAAAAAGAATATCCTTCCCACTATTTTCCAACATAACTGTCACTTATAAACTAAGGCCTGGGTCTGGAGAGATGGCTCAGTGGTTAAGAGCACTGACTGCTCTTCCAGAGGACCAGGGTTCAATTCCCAGCAGCCACATGGCAGTTCACAACTGTCTGTAGTTTCAGGTCCCAGTTCCAGGCAAACACTAAAGCAAATAAATTTTAAAAAAAAATTAAAAATAAATAAATATAATAGATCTGACCATTATAATATTAGCATTTATAGCTACATAAGATCATAACAGAGCATTCGGCTGAATCCTGTCTGTGAGGGTCCTCCCCTGTAAAGGGCCAAGGAAGATTGTTTTTGAGAATCCTCTACTTTCTAAGCATATTTATGCATAATTATACAGGATTGAAATATGCGGCCTATGCAGTATTGGATAAGTTTATGCTGCAGACTTGTTTTTTTGTTGCTGTTTCTTTTTCATTCCCCTGAGACGATGCTCCCAACTTTCACAGCTGCAGAATGTTCTCAATCTATTTGACAGGGCCAGAGAAAAGGAATAGAATTCATACAATAATTTCAAATAAAGAACCCTTGACTTCAACTCACCAAGACTGGTTTAATCAAAAGCAAGGAGGAAAAAAAGTGAAGGCTCTTAAAAATATGATCAAATTATTTCTGTGTGTCTGGATTATAAAGTATTCAATAAAATGACTCACCAAAAAGATCCAATGACACAGCAAGCATGAACGCCTGGACAAAGATGTAGTACCCAACTCCCCCTGTTTACTCTTCCATCTTTGTACCCTCTACTTCCACCTGAGATTCTGACACTTTGCAATTTCTGCCAATCAAACTACTACTGATTTCCAAGAGTGAGCTTAAATGATACATCATTCTTGAACTCACTCTCAAATTACCGAAAATATTTTCCTCCCCTGTGCAGCTCTAACATATTTTCTCCTATAAGACTTTGTCCTCCACACTTGGTAGAAACTTTTCATGAATAAAACAGTAAAAAGTATTTTTCTCTGTCTAACTTAGGACCTGTATCTGTTACTGTTAACACTGATTTATAGGACAATACTTTATTATCCCAAAGTTGCCTTGATTTTCAAACTGGTGTTTGATTCATTTCAAACGACTTTTATTTAATCTCTTTTTAAAAGATTTATTTATGTGTCTGCATGTGTATTCCAGGAGTACATACTGTGCACTGGTGTGTGAAGGTGACCGTGCTTATGTACATGCAGAGACCAAGAAAGGACATCAGTTCCCTATATGCTAGATTTGTAAGTATTTCTGGAACAGTAGCTTTTTGCATGGATGCTGGGATCTAGTTTTCATGGTTCCATAGCAACAGCAACTACTCCAACCACTGAACCATCTCTCCAACCCACAGAGAAGAATTCATTTTAAAAAAAAAAGGAATTTCTTTCTATTGGGTAACTACTTAGACCTGTCAAATTTTACACATATTACTTTGTATCAGTACAAATGCCGTATTTAAGGTGCTTATTCTCACCATTATACATACAACACTGTAATTTATACATTTTTTTTCTCAAGACAGATAACAGCTAGTACATGTTAAAGACATAGTTCAGACTCAGTTATACCTAATTGACTCAGTTATATCTAATTCAAATTGAATGTTCTGTTTCCTCCCACATTGTGACATAGCATATACCTCACGGAAGAAAGGGAGCATTTTGGTGTCACATACAAATCTCCAACTCTGGTGGAGAGAAAAGACTCCATATGGCTTCTTTTCCTCAACTTAGTTTGCCTTCTGAGATGCAAAAAGAGAGTCAGTCTACTGAGCCTGACATTCAAAGCCAAATAATGTCTTGCCTTGTTCATATTTATTTCACTGACAGTTTAGGCATATGCTGTCAGTGAGGCTCAAGGCACATTTGTTCTTGCAGCCAATGACAAAGTGTCTGCTTAATCACAGGAATAAGCCTTGTAACAACCAAGCATGCTTTTTAGTATGTATGTCAATATAGTTCATATAAAACATACTGACAAATGGAAGCATAAATGTCATTTTAATTTATGTTTTACACAAAATAATCTTCATACCTCTTCTTAGTGTCATAAAAAAAATATGACTCTCTGGCCATAAATGAGTGAAATGGATCAATTAGTTCTTGTAGGACAAGCTATGCAATGTGCCCATTAAAAACATAATTAATTCTTAGACTGCATGTAGGATAATAATATCCAAATTTGGGGGAGTGATGATTGTGCCATACTCTGACTGGTATGAACTATATGTAATGAGAGTCATATTTTACAATAAATGTAGAAACAAAACCAAAATTTTAAATGGGAACTCTGAAAAAGATGACTCACTTTTAAAACATTGACTGACATTGAATCAAGGAGGAACTAGAGAAGGCAAAAAGAAGCCCCAGAAAAGTATGTCTCTGGTCCCTAAATGTCTGATAGATCACCAGAGATGGGATACCAGACAGGTACCATGTTACTCCAAATAGTAGAGCTGATATCAGACAGTAAAACTTTTAAGTGATGCTAATGATCTCATAGACTTGTAATCTCAAAGTAAGAGTTCCTGTGAATTTTATGAAGTCATTTTAATAACAGCTGAGTAATGCTCCACTGTATAAATGTGCCACATTTTCTTTATCCATTATTCTCTTGAGGGGCATCAAAGTCGTTTCAATGTTCTGACTATTTTGAATTTAAAAAAAAAAATAAATACAGTTTATCAAGTGTCCTTGTGGTAGGATGGGGCATTCTTTGGGTATTTGCCCAAGAATGACCTAGCTGGATCTTGAGGTAGATCAATTCCCAACTTTCTGAGGAACCACGATATTGATTTGCATAGTGGTTGTACAAATTTTCACTCACAACAGGAATGGAGGAGTATTCTCCTTGTTCCACATCCTCACCAGCATGAAATGTCACTTTTGTTATTGACCTTAGCCATTCTGAGAGGTATAAGATGGAATTTAAAAATCATTTTGATTTGCATTTTCCTGATGGCTAAGAATATTGAATAGTTCTTCAAGTGTTTCTTGCTCATTTGAGTTTTCTCTATTGCAAATTTTCTGTTTAGATCTGTACCCTGTTTTTAATTTGATTATTTGTTTGCTTGACATGTAATTTCTTGAGTTCTTATGTATTTTGGATATTAGCCCTCTATCGGATATGAAATTGGTAAACATCTTTCCTCATTGTGTAGGCTGCTATTTTGTCCTGTTGAGAGTGTTCTTTGCCTTACTGAAGTTTTTCACTCCCATGAAGTCCCATTTATTATTTGTCCAACTTAGTGTCTGTACTACTGGCACTAGTGATGTTCTGTTCAGGAAACTGTCTCCTGAGCCAATGAGTTCAAGATTATTCCCCACTTTCTCTTTTATCAGGTACAGTGTATCTGGTTTTATGTTGATATCTTTGATCCACTTAAACTTGAGTTTTGTGCAGAGTGAAAAGTATGAATTTATTTGAATTCTTCTAGATGAAGCCATATGATTTGACTAGCACAGTCTCTTGAATGTGCTATCTTTTTTTCTGATGTATATTTCTGGATTCTTTATTTAAAAAATCAGGTTTTCATATATCCATATATGTGCAGATTTTTTCCTGGGTCTTCAGTTTGATTATATTGATCAACATGTCTGTTTTTATGCCAATATCTGTAATTTTTATTACTATAGTTTGATAATACAACTTGGTATCAGAAATAGTGAGACCACCAGCAATTTTTTGATTCTTCAAGATTATTTTATCTATCCTGGATTTTTATTTTTTTCATATAAATTTGAAAAATTCTGTAAAGAATTGTGTTTGAATTTTGATGAGGATTTGCTAAAATAAAGAATTTCTATTCACAAACCAACAGTGGGGCCTCTTTACAGACAACAACACCTATACAACTATTTAAACCTGGAAAAATCAGGTTGATACATACATGGAGCCTTCTTGACCCCTACATTCTAGTCTCTTTGGTGTAGGAATGCAGTTTGCAGGCTACTGAAAGAGAATTGTGGACACCAACCCAGCTAATAAACCTTTGACCTACAATTTGTCCTGCTTGTAAAATATGCAAGGACAATAGTAGCACAGAATTTGTGAGAGTAACTAGCCAATGTTTGATTTGATATAAGGTACATTACATGAGAATCATAAGAATGAACTACTTGGGTGAATGAGAACAAGAGATTAGTTATCTCAGAGACCTTGGGCAAAACCAAACACTACTAGTCTAAAGTAAAGAATAAAAAGTTTCAGTCATCATCAGAACAGGCTTCCTTTGGCAGTAAATGGGAACAGATGCAGAGACTCGCAGCCAAACACTATGCAGGGAGAGTCTAAATGAGAGGTCTTCATCAAATCCTTCCCCTTGCAGCTCAATGAATCTTGCAGATGATGAGAGAGCAGAAGTGGAGATTACAGAGGGAAGGGGAACACCAGGAGAACATGGCCCTTTGAATAAACTACGCAAGGCACATGTAAGCTCACAGAGATTAAAGAGCAAACACAGGCCCTACGAAGTCTGCACCAGGCCATCTGTGTATATGTTATAGCTTCTAGCTTAGTATATTTTCATAGACTTCTGACTGTAAGAATAAGTGAGTCTCTAACTCATGTGCCTACTCTTGGCCTCTTTTCCCTCAAATAGATTGCCCTGTCCAACCTCAGCATTTCTGCTTCATATTATTATATTTTGTTTTGTCATGTGTGGTTTTATCTCTTAGGAGCCTGTTTGTTTCTAATAACAGACAGAAATGAAGTGTATCTGGTGGGGAAGGGAGAGGAAGCAACTGAGAGGAGAAGATGGGGGGAACTATAATAAGAATATATTGTATGAGAAAAATCTATTTTCACTAATGAAAGGAAAAATAAAAAAGTAGCAACTTCTTCTGAATTAATGAAGGAGTGGCAACCTTCAGACTCAATTAAAGTATGAGACTAAAAGAAGGAGCATCCATCTTTCTGGGATCTCCCTGAAGAAATTCAAACCTAATGTCTGCTAGAATCCTTTCAGTTTCCACATTTTCTAGTAACTGGCTCAGCCAAAGCTCCAATTTAATACTCTCTGTCCTTCCTGTCCTCTAACATGGCCACAGGGGGCTTGTGGAAGCTGCTAAAGTGGTTAGCAGAGGCCCAGTTGAGATAGAACCTCTCTATGTATTTTAGTGGGTTTTGACAGAAGTTCCCAGGGTCTTTGCCCTTTTCAAATGCTGTTACCAAGGCAACTGCTTGCTTGTGACAATGAGCGAAGACAGCTTCTACATGAAATTATGGCCACTTTGTTCTAAGAACAAAATGATTTCAATGATCAGAGCTTGTTTTACACAGAGCATGAGCTAAAAGGCAGTGTTCAAAAAATGAGACACCAGCTAAGTGGTTCCTCTCAAAGAAAACAGAAAGGATATGTGTGTGAGAGTTAAACCTCCAGCCTTGCAATTCATCATCAAAAATGTATCAGGCTTTGCTTATGTTTCTGTTAGAATAACTGAAGTCCATGACAGGCTTGTCATACAACTTCTAATGTGAAGAAAGCCAAAATGGGATAAAGTTTAAATGTATGGATTTTCAAACAAAATTTTCTTGTCTTAACCTTGTGCTCAGCTACTTGATAGCTCAATGACCTTGACTTTAGTATGTCATCAAACCTTTATTCCATTAGGATCATCTCTGAAATAAAGCAATAGCTACCTCTGAGTGGTTGAGTAAATGAATTGGTAAACACATGCAGAATACTCAGCAGGTATGTTATGAGTGTCAATTGTTAAAATAATAAAATTATGCTAGTACAGGTCATCAATGTAAAGAACATGGTGTCAGAGACCAGAAAACAAGGCAGAGAGACAAGGATGTTTGCCTGAGAGCATAAGCAAGCAGATCATTTTAACAAGAAGTGGCATTTACAAGGAGTCTCTGTGCACAAATATTCTGCTCAGTTAAAGTAGCAGCTTCTGGTGGAGCCATTCATGAAGCCACACAAAGGAACACGAGAAAAATGAAATTTGTGCTGAGGTTTCACCCTGACCATTAAGAGCTACCTCAGGGTTCTCATGGTACACAAACTGCTTTTCTTCACCATAATTAGGCACACAGACATCTCTATTAAAATTCCATAACTGCCTTACTTTCTTTGAATATTATTTATTTCTACTTATAGCACAATGAACATGGGGAACATAATTTATGTTACTTATGTGAAGCCTTTCCTTCAGTGTGGCACAGAGCAGATCCTCAATAATATTAGTTGATATGATTATATTTAAATCATAAGATGCATTCTAAACAAGGTTTGGAATACTGTAATATCTATTAGTTATAGAGAAGTTAAAATTGATTCAAGAAGAACAATACTACTTCAGGTTTATTTTTTTAATTAATAGTTTTTATATTAATTAATAATACCAAACTTTATATAAGAAACCAAAACATTCAGTATAGGTAAAAAATAAAAAATAAAAATAAAAACACATACAATAATAAAACTTCTCTCTTTCTCTAAAATACATACAAACATACAAAATAAAATCTAAAGCTCTTCAAGCCAGGTTAGGATCAGCTGCAGATAAAGAAAGCACAGTAGGTCACAGCTAATGCCAACAGATGCACTATGGCCACCACAAATTTCTGCTAAGCAACCCTTCTATAGTCAAATGAGAAGTTGTTGTTGTTGTTGTTGTTGTGTGTGTGAGAGACAGAAAGAGAGAGAAAGAGTGAGTATTTTAAATCACTTTATTCACCCATCATGTTTCAATGAAATAAGAATGTTTTGGCTACTTAACGACTCCAGCTGGTAGTTTTTAAGAGAATTCTACCTCAAAAAAAAAAAAAGGAATGTTTTTGCTTAAAGTCCATGCCCTGCTTATTCTTCTGGGTTTATGAGACATTGCTCAGGAGGGTATTTTTCATATCCCTCCATTTGCCTGAGAATTTTAGGATATCACTTTTTCTTACTGCTGAGTAGTACTCCATTGTGTAGATGTACCACAGCTTGTTAATCCATTCCTTAGTTGAGGGGCATCTACATTGTTTCCAGGTTCTTGTTATTATGAATAATGCTGCTATGAACATAGGTGAGCTAATGCTTTTGGGGTATGAATGCCCAATATTGACATTGCTGGATCCTTGGAGAGATTGGTTCCCAGTTTTCTGAGAAACCGCCATACTGCATTCCAGAGTAGATGAACAAGTCTACACTCCTACCAACAATGGAGGAGTATTCCCCTTGCTCCACATCCTCTCCAGCATAGGCTGTCATCTGTGTTTTTGATCTTAGCCATTCTGACAGGTGTAAAGTGGTATCTCAAAGTTTTTTTGATTTGCATTTCTCTGATGGATAAAAATGTTGAGCATCTTTCAAGTGCCTTTCAGCCATTTGTAATTCTTTTGCTGAGAATTCCCTTTTTACTTATAAACCCCATTTTTTGATTGGGTTATTCAGGGTTTTGGGCCCTAGTTTCTTGAGTTCTCTATATATTTTAGAGATCCATCCTCTGTCACTTGTAGGGTTGGTGAAAATCTTTTCCCATTCTGTAGGCTGTCGTTTTGTTTTAATGACTGTGTCCTTTCATTTCTGTAAGAGAAAATTAGATACCTCAGAATCTAAAGAAAATAGAATAACCTTTTTCTTCTTGCATTTATTCTACAAACATGTAATATTTTGTGCCAGGAATACATGCTTACTCAGTCCCTTCCAACATGGTGGCTTCTGTGTTATAGAAAAATCCAGTGGAGGATACAAAGAAGATTAAATGTGCCCTAAACCAACCTCCCAGCAGGAATTGCCACTAAGATTTATGTTTCAAGTCAGTGCTGCTAGGGGAAGACCTTCTTCTCCCAAATAAAGACAACAAAAAAAAGATTCATCAGAATGATTCATACCTATGCGCTCAAAGTAGACTCCCTGAAGAACTCACTAAACTATTTATTTCCAGGTTGCAATTGAATTAGATCATCTGTAGGTGGTATCAAGGCATAAATCTCCTAAGGTGATTCTAATGTGTAGCCAGGATAGGAAGTCACTATCCTATATTGTCCCGCTCTTCAGTATGCTGGTTAAAATTGTGATTGTAATTCTTCAGTGATCCCTTGTCTGAACTATACACTTTCTTGCTGGTAAAAGAATGGAAAATGGGGCGATAGTTCTGTTAATCACTACCTGGTTCTATTAAGATGTCTATCCAATCAGTGGGAGCTGAGTGAAGCATTGATAATGACACTTAACTTTTGTTTGAGGCTCAGTAGGCTGGACATTTGCATCAGCCACTTGATTGAAGGATTTCCTCTTACTCCATTTTTTTTTTGTTTGTTTTGGTTTTGGTTTTTTGTTTTGTTTTGGTTTTTTCTTGGTGCTGGTGTTTCTTAGAGACAGAGACAGCATCTCTGTTACTGTTGGAAACCAGAAGAGCATCTAAAAGTTCATGACAGCTTAGCCCAGAACCTTCCTCTCCCATGGGTTGGGTTCTCACATGTAATGGAGTCAGTTTTACAAGTCTTAGGATGTGCCAAGGACATATACTGAGGTTTAAGAACATAAATCACCCTGAAAGTAGAAGAGAGGACAGACCCTTGTGGGGAGAAAAGAGAAGTAAGAAATAAAAGAGAACTGGGTAAGCGAGAGTATTAAAGTACTGAAGATGAACAAATTATGTTACATGAACATATGAAAACCTCACTGTGAAAACTATTGTTTTTGTACAGTTAATATTAAAGAAAAAGAAGGAGATAGAGGAGAAGGAGTAGCAGGGGAAAAGAGGAAGAGAAATAGGAGGAAAAGGATAAGATGAGGAAAGAAATAAAAAGAGGAAGGGAAGGGAAGAGAACAAATCACATAGGTAAAACAACTTGAATGTGAATCCTGGTTTATCACCTTTTACTCTGTAGATTTAGGACCAATTCCTTAAAATATTTGTGATTTACTTTCTCTACAACAAAGAAGATAATGTTCTGCTTATTTGTTAATGTTATCGTGTTGTGACATAAAACGTGTAATGATAAAAGTGGAATAAGTACACAGGCTTAATTTCAACCCGGAGCCATTCCACAATTCTTCTAGAATCATGGCACCATAAAAGAGTCACAGTGGGATTTAATGTTCATAAACATCTAGTTGGAGCTGCAGCCACTTCTTGTACAGGGAGAGTAGGACTGAGAATGTTTATAATGCCTTCCTTCTTTTCTGTATGTCATCCAGGTTGTATGTAGGTCTCCATGCCTACACTTTTCAAACTAGAAAAGCAATAGGCAAATATATTGTGGGCTAATAAAGTATTGCCTCTATCTCAGATCTGAAACGAAATAGGAAAATACTCTTGCAATCAGCCAGCTGTCAGTCTTCAGTTGGCAAACAACATAATTATATCTAATGCTGAAACTATTTTTCTTCTACAACTTCAATTTTCTGTGATGAACTCAAGAAGGCTTTTATTTTGCTTGGAGATTAAGATCTAAGATAAGCTTAAGAATCACATCCTACACACTAATCACACATCAGCATGTTATGCAGGGGGAATTCTTTGTCCCATGTAGGCTAGAGCCATGAATACATCTCAATCCTGAGGGAAATAGTTTTTAAATAAGAGTAAATATCTCTAAGATACTTTTTCTCTCCTTTGGAAAACTTATTACATCTGATTGATGGATGAATACAAGTTGATTGTTACCTAAATTATTAAGGTTTACCCATAACGTGTCAGAGGCAATCATAACAAATAACTATGTGGGCCATGGTCATACCATTGCAAGTGTAACCCCAGTGAATAGTATTCATTGCATATATAGCAGTCACCATTTAGTGAGAATGCCGATAAGCATTTTACATTCATTTTTATTTCAGACAGTCTTCATAATTCCATGTGAAACCTATTATAAGTATACAAATTTAAAAACTAGAAAAACATATCTAGGGTTATAAGTCCAAAGGTGGAGAATAGGAATTTATATACATCTAACTCCCAGGATGAAATGGTAACCACAAGCTTTACTAGAAAATTCTGAAGAGGTATTAAGGGTTTTTTTTTTTTTCATTTTACATACCAACTACAGTTCCCTCTTCCACTCCCCCTCACTCCCCCTCCACCTGCCCCTTACTCCCCATCCACTCCTCAAAGACAGTAAGGCTTCCCACAGGGAGTCAACAAAGACTAGCACATCAAGTTTAGGCAAGACCAAGGCCCTTACCCCTGTATCTAGGCTAAGCAAGGTGGTTTAACTGTGGAGCTCTCCCCAGATGCCAAAGGAAGGACATGATCTCCCAAAGGAAAATCTACTCTCAGTCTTTAAAGCCTTTTCCTATATTTCTCAGCATATATACATTGAGAATGGTAGCACTTGGAGTATGAATTTTTTTAAAGTAAATAAAAGGTAGAGAATGATAACTTAATTGTTTTCACAGTAATAGCTACAGCATTTACATAAAGTTAGTTCTAGAATAACTAATAAGATGTCCATAAAATGATGGTTGTTTTCTTATGGTTGCTGTAGAAAGATTACCACAAATTTAGTAGCTTCATCAATTCACCAAGCCTGGTGATGCACACATTTAATCCCAGCATTTTCAAGACAGAGACAAACAGATCTCTGAATTTTGGGCCAGCCTGGTCTCCAAAGTGAGTTCCAAATCAACTCTACGCAGAGCTGCATAGTAAGACACTGTCTCAAAATAAGTTAATTAATTAATTATACAAATCCATCCTCCTACAGTTTTGAAAGTTGAAGTGTACAAATAAGTTTCTAGAAGCTAAAATCTAGGTTTCAGCAAAGCTAGTTCATTCTGGGTACTTCGTGCATGACAATCTTCCTGTGGCACTTGGCTAGGACTACTTCTTTGTCAGTCCAGATGCTGGCTCCCATATTCATCCCTACTACTCATGTGGGTCCTGTGGCCTCATTCTTGTAAACACCCTGTTAGTTTCTCACCTAGATAGCCTAGGCTTGCTCCCATCTCCATACTTTTTACTTGGCCATATTGGGAGAGCCCCTTTTGCCATGGAAGTTAGCACAATGTCTAGTGTTGGAAGTAGAGCATAGACATCTTTGTGGGAGAAATTATTCTATCTATCATAACTAGTAACAATTACATTTTAAAAGAAAATAATGAAAATTTTAATGAATTAGTACAGCAATTGTTTTGTGAATTTTCCTAAGGAAGGTAAACAAATGTCTGTTCATCCTACATAAAAATACAATTCCATCCAAATACAGTTTGATGAACCAATGGGTCCCTGGGATTGCTTAAAGGAGCATGAGTGATGCAGAGACAGCTGCATCCAACTGGTAGTAACTCATGAAAGTTGCTTCTCTGAAACTTTCTGCTCAACTTGCAGGCAGTTCTTCTGCCTTCTCCAGTGACTACCCCTACTTATGGAACTTCAGAATTGGTCTTCTGTGTCCTCAGACTTTCTGAGCTTTCCTTCTTTTCTAGAAGAGAAGTTTCAATTCTGAGAAAATAGCTCTAGAACAGAAAATTATCTAGTTTCCAATTAGTTTCTGGGTTTTGAGGGCTTAATTTCATGGCTATAAAATCATATTTTTCTTCATGTGGGTGAAGTGATTGGGTCACAAAGCAGCTAGGATGAACACCTACCAATACAAGAATCACTGTAGAGAGTTATATTTGGAAATTACTTTTCTCAAATGTTCCAGAAAGAGTCTTTACAAAGAAGAAGTTTTGAGTCTGTTGGAAAAGAAAAATAGGAATTATAAAATTCAAAGAGTGACTAAGTCCATCCATTTAATGTTAGATGATTAAGAAAGAAAGCCATGAGAGTTAAAAGAGAAAGGAGAAAAATTGTATTTTCTTGATTGATAATTGAGTGATTTTAAATCCTGATTACAAAGGTGCATGACAGGAAAACCTATGCTTTTCCTTCCTGGAGGTTTTTTTTTTCTGCTTGTAACTGTGGAAAAGAGGAAAACTGAAGTATAAGATGTCTTCTGAATAAGGCTGAAAAACAAAAATGAAGAACCCGTTGGGAAAACCATGGTGAATTGAGCCTGCTCAGTCCCAAGTTTTTCTTGTTTTATTTTCCTTTGTTGAGTTCAGTAGCATATCATTCATGTCCTGGGCAGGGATGCCCTGATAAGGAACAAACAGACAATTCTTGAGGCACAGACAAAGCTATCTATTCTGAAGGTTCAAGATGCTCCTGAGAGAATCACATAAAAGTCAAAGTGTCTTTGTAAAAGGTTTTCAAGTTCTAACAATATAAAAGCCTTGTTATCTAGATGTGTTTCTTTCCCAGCTTGCTTCTAATAAGAATAATCTGGTGCATGTGTATATTCATCTGCTCAAACTGGCAGATTTTGTTTTACTTAAAAGCTATAGTTTACTCTCAAATATAGTCAAATATAAAATATGTATAAATTTGTGATGGACATATTGTATATTTAATAAAAATAATCTGAAATATGAGAAGATAGAGTCAAGCCATTAAGGTCAGGGAGTGGTGACCCATGCCTTTAATCCCATCACTGAGAAGGCAGAGATCTGTCTGGATCTTTGTGAGTTTAAAGCCTAACAGAGCCAGGAGGTAATGGTACACACCTTTAATTCCAGCACTGATGATCCCACATTCTGCTCTCATATTTGGGAAACATGCTTTTAATACTAGCACAGGAAAGATGAACCCGGAAGTGAGAATAAAGTAGAAAGATAATGCTGGAGAGGTAGGACTTTTTCCACTGTGCCTGCCACTTCCAGTTTTGGCTAAGGACAGAGAGGCTTATGGTCAGAGGATGCCTGGAGAAGTGATTATGGATTGTCTCTCTAGCTCTCTGATATTTTATCTTTTACCCAATATCTGGTCCATGATTTTATTATAATTCAAAATAGAATTCATGCAATATAAATTTCTTTGAAACAACCACCAATACTGAATAAAATATTATCATAATTAGAATTTCTTTATATTCATAAAAATGATGGGGAGTCAAGCAGAGGCTGAGATGTTCCAGTTTCTAAAACTACCGGGTCACTTTTGACACTTGGAAACATGTATAAGCACTGGTTCACATACAACACATCTAAAAATCATTTTAAAATATGGAGTCTGGTGTATGAAGTCTGGGGCTGGGTTTCTCCACAGGTTCTGTGTTTCTCATAAACTACTGAGTAATGTCATTGCTGGTGTCCTTTACTCCTTTGAGCTGCATGTTGTCAAGATCCCTGTAAAATTACAAATACTAAGGTGTCCCATAAGATCATCTCACAGACTCACAATTTTATAAGCTACCTCAAACATATCTGTATATTTATAGACTCATTCTGATGCAGTGATCTACATTTATAACATAAATGCCTACTCTGGACATGTAGTTAGAAAATTGATTAAATCTGATTTTTTGTTTTATTATTCATCAATTGTTATTACTCATTATTCTTTCACTTTGACTTATAGCTTTGATATGCACATCATTCTCTATGAAAATTTTCCATGAACTATGGAATATCCATGTGTGAGGAACTCTACAAGCACACCTGACCAATTTTGGAAACAGTTTCAAGAATTTGAATACCTTTTAGACCACCGAGTCCAGTTACAGCTCCCTGATAAACCAAGTTTCAGTGAAAGCTCACTACCAAAGCTCTTCATTTTGCCTTGGTGCCATTTTCACTCTGGGCTACCTACAGTACCTGTGCCAAAAGCTGACACACATAGCTCCACATTCCCAGGTGCTCTCCATGGTGCTGAGCCAGATTTGCTTCAAATGGCATCACCTGCTTTTAGTTCTCATCCTTGATAATTCTTTCCTGGGATAAGCTTTGTTTTACAACAACAAAACCATCTTCTGAAAAAGTAATTTCCCTTTCTGAGGCCAATCTTGTAATTTTCAAGCTCTTTTGCTAGTTCCCCAGCTTTAAGACCCCTTCTTCAACCCAAAGTTTTAATTTAGTAGAAACTTAAGTCAATAACATGTTATACTTCATGTTCTATAATACTTTTTAACATATGAAAACATTCTTTTAACCTTCCTTGAAATGTCACCAGTCACAGAAGCTCTCTGCTGAAAACTGCTTTTATTTTTGTCCTTTAAAATCTTTTAAATGCCAGGGCTAGAGAGTGGTTCAGTGCTTAAAAGTAAGCAAAGCTCTTTAGATACCCACCATCATTTTCCAGCACCATATTGTACAGCTTATAACTGCATATAACTTCAACTTAACTGAGATTCAAAGCCTCCAGCCTCCAAGGGCTTCTACACACACACACACACACACACACACACACACACACACACACACACACACACAGTAAAATTAATATTATTAAACTTCAGTGCCAATGTATTTTTCATAGAACACAATTTTAACTTAGGGACTATATAAAGAAATATAAAAGGTTTAACATTAAAATGAAGAAAAAGAGTTTGTCTTCAAATTGCTAGTGAAAACATGCACAGAAGCATATTATAAACCTTTTGTTTGTTGTTATGTGGTGGTTCAGCTTTATCAACTTTTCCTGCAAATGGCTTGGGGAGCTGTGACTTATAAAATAGATGCTCTTTTGTTCAGCCACACAGTGATACAAGGGAGTGTAAATAGAATACTGTAATTTGTGACATTGTACACTGAAGATTTTTGCTATAATTTCTCCTCATACATTCTTTTCAAAATGCTAACTATGTAGGACTAATAGATTTATTAATTAACTAGATATAGAAATTACCTCACAATATGTATCAAAACATGAATTTGTTCCTCTTACTTATATATAGTATTTATATGTCAAAATTAAGTTGTTATAATACAAAAATTGGAACATAAGTACATAGCTGATTGCAGAGGTGAAAGTAAGAAACATCAGCTTAGCTCTTCCTTTATGTTAAAACTGATTTCCTTGCTGCAATAAGAAATAATATTTGTAGTAGGGAGATGTGTAGTTCCATCTAAATAAATAGTACTGGCACTCTGTCCTCTGAGTATCTCCTAGATACTAGAGGCTGCTGGTTTTCTGTTTTGTATTCTGAACAAGAGATTTTTTAGTTCATAGGATGATATATTTATTTAAATGTCTTCTTCATTAGTTTCCTTATTGTGTGGAATCCAGAATGAATTCCTACCAAATCATCCAGAAGGATTGGGAATAGGTTTGACCTCAGAGAATAGACCAAGACAAAACAACACACTATCAAACCTACAGAGACAGAATTGGTCTCATCAAAGCACGAATTATCTGAGGCTTATATGAATAAAGCAGATATTTAAAGAAAGACAATGACCATTATTAATGGCTAAGTTAACCAAGTTAAAATTAAAAAGTAATTTGCAAAGTCACATGAAAGCAGTGCACTCACGTGCTAAAAAGTTTTACCTGATGGATTTTAATTTCTCATTCTAGTTATTATTTGGGAAAATAAAAGTATCTTGGAAAAATTTCACTATATATTTTACTCATATAAATTTTAACTTTCATAAATTAAAATCTCCCATACTAATCTATTGCTTTATATTTCTGGAGTAAGAATTAGGAAATAAAAATAAAATCAATGTGTCAGCAGCAGACATTACATTTTATGGAGTCACTATAATGGAGATTCCTTTTTTGGCCTTTGTCAGATTCTTTTGGCTGCCAGGACTCCTTGGCTTGTGTACACATCACACCAGTCTTTGCTTCTGTTTGTACATTGCTAATTTGATCTCTTGCTCTCAAGACATAATCCTTGTTATTATATAAGTGCCACCGAGCAATTTAGGTTAAAAAAAAAAAACACCAATCATAGAATTTTAATCATATCTCTAAAGTCCAATTTTTGACCTATAAGCTAATACCAAATGAAATGTGTAAAATCTTAGGCATTATTCATCTGAAAAGATCAAGAAAACTTACTTAGGAATTAAAAGCCAAAATGTGGTTTCCTTCTTTACTTCCTGAACTCCTTAAATTATACATCATTACTTAAAGTAAAGGTTATAAGATTATCTCATGGATATAGTCCAAATTGTATCAAGGGAAATAAACATAGATAAAACTCATAAGTCAACTTATAAAGAGATAGTTGAGGTTCAGTAAGTGGATTTAAAGGAATACAAGGAGGCAACATTATACATCATACGATATAGTATCAACTCAAAGAAGATAAAAGGAGGGGAGGGGAAGGGAAGAGAGAAGAGGAGAGGAGAGGAGAGGAGGACAGTAAAGAAGAAGTGGAGGAGAAAGAAAATATTTATATATTGAAATCTTTAAGGAAATCAAAAAATAGGCATAACCAACCAGCCAATACATAAAATGAAGTTAAGCAATAAGAGATGTCCAAATAATTCCCCAAGCAGGGCAAAAAGTAAAGAAAAGAAAACCAAAGTTAACAACCAAACAGGACAATTAGTAGTAAAGCAACTTCTGTTTCTATTTGTTGTGCCTTTAGTGACTCTGGACATGTGTCAGATTGTCATGTTCTTTGTTTCTAAATTTGGAGGTGATGGATTGCTCCTCATCACTGACCAAACCAGCACCTGTACCACCACCAGCAGCAGCAGCAGCATCTAGAAGAACATCATAGAACTCATGCTTTTACCTAGTGAAGTAAGCTGCTGTCTTGTCCAGAAATGACACAGTGTTTGATTATTCATTCTCCCCAACCAACAAAATCAATATTACCACTTCCCCAGCTATCACCTCTACCAAGTCTAAGGAGAACAGCAAGCAGCACTGTACTTGGAAGGCAAAATTCCCAGGGTATCTCTTTATCTTGGATTTTTGAAAACCCTATATTCAAATTCAGTTCATGTCTTGATGGCCCCTGTTCTATGGACAAATAGATAAATCAGGCTTGACTAGAGATCTGAATTACAGCCATTCCTTTCCAACTGAAGTTCTACTAGAACCAGAATGCTCTCTCTTTTGTAATCACAATTTTATGAATCCTGTTAGGGAAAAATAGAATAAGGAAAACCTAGTGAGCTGCTAGTGTAAGCCTTGTTAATAACCAGAGGACCTAAAATCTCCCATGAAGCAAGAGTATTTGTCTAGTTAAAACACCTGGCCTCACTCACACAAATCAAAGCATCTAAAATAACAAAAACTTCATTTAATAATAAATTAACTTCTCAAGAATGAGCCTCTGTTTTCACCTCCTGAATTTAGGGCAGGTTTATGAGCTGTTTTAGTGAAAAGGACAAAGACACAGTGGTACTATACCATTTTTGAGCTTAAGTATTGTGTGCCATTCCTTCACAGAATCCTACTACCACATGAACAGTCCAAAGCTAGTTTGCTAGAAAAAGTTCAATTGCTACAGAAAGTTCAGTCTTATAAGCCAGCACTGTCCCTGGATATAGGAGCCCAGACACATGACAAGCCTACAGCAAACTAGACTGTTAAACCTACAAAACAAAGCTTATGACAGAAATACTTATTTGTAAGCTACTAGGACCTCGAAAAATTGGTATGCAATGATGAAGGAAATAGATAGACACATCTACATTGTCATCAACAGAAGTCTAGACTTCACAATCATTACATGACCCAATTCTCTTACGGTGTAAAGAAAGACAAAACATGAAAAACATAAATTATCAAAATCACCAGCTTTTTACTAGATTTGTCTCATATTATACTTTTTTTTGAACAGTTCTGTTATAATAGACATATTAACAGACATTTTGCAAGTACTTAACATATAAAGAAATCATGTTAAATATTTTGCATCAATATATTTCAATAATCAGAATCACACATGAAACCACCAAGCAAATATGAATTTTGTGACACCAGAGACAGTGGTCTACAGCTCCATTACATTGCTGCTACCATGGTTTTGGGTTCAGGGAACAGCAACTTGGGTGCAGTTGAAACTCCAATGACTATTTGCTCAGTCAGGAAACTGAGCAAATAGCAACTGAAAATGTCTTTGCCAATCAACTACAGCACCAGCTTCAGGAAATTCAATTGCATTACTCTTTCTTCTCAGTGTTGGACAGACAGCTACAGTTTAGGAGGAAGAGATGTCAGTGGGAATCCATTCCAAGATCTGTGTTAATTAACTCTTTAAAGGTGAATTAACTGTTTAAAGCCACTTAACATAGTTACACTAAAAAAGGGAAGGTGGGAGAATGTGATATAGGAATAATTCTGGCCATGCCTCATCGGGTCTGGATTCTCTGATGTGACAAGTGTTTCTTTGGGTAAACTATGAATCCCATTACAGTTAAGTGCTCATTTAAAAAGATGGAGTTCTATTGGGGCCTGAAACCCACCAAAAAGTCTTGATTTTTTTACTCATGTCAGATAGATGGAATCACTTGCAGTATTCAAGTTCTATTCTTCTCTGTCTTTCCACTGCTTAAACACTTAAGTTCATAAAAGTTAAGGTGCTGCCAAGGGTCACAGGAGTATACAGCAGGTGACAACTAGCATTTAATAGATCAACACACCAGATTATAACTCCCTGATGGGAAGCCCCATGTGGCAGAGCTGTAGGGTCACTGATTGTTGGGAACTAGTTGTTTTTCCACATAACTTTCCCTCATGCCACTGCTATGCCTCCCTAATAAGAACAGCTGTGGGGTTATATCCATAGTCCACTGGTAGTGTGTTTTACACTTTTGGGCACATTTACAGATGTGGATATTCAGAAAAGTTTATTTTTGTAAGCTATGTAATTCTACTGTATAGAAATAATACTGAAATATTCTTATTTACTGACACAGGAAAGTAACAGTATTTTTAATCTCAAAGACAAATTAATTTCAGACTTTAGAACAAATTCAAACAGAACAAACTGTTCTTGCAGAAAATATACAAAGGCTAGTTCTCAGATGTTGTTTATTACTGAATCAAGGCTCACTGTTTTGAGGCATACCTTCCACCCAAAATAGTTGACTTTCTGAATGAAAGTTCTCTCTCAAGGTTCAAGTTGCTACTGTTAATGTTAAATTCTGAATTTCAATGACATTCTTTGTCTCAGTAAACAGTTACATGTAAGGCCAAGTATTTATACTGGCCGGGCTTTGTGACCTTACTAGCTTGAGAAAACTATGTGACTTTATGTGTTATGAGAACGAGTCAGGCCATGGAAATGTAACTTATTATTGTCCAGAGTTAGGCTAAGGGAGAAACAGTAGCAATGTAGGGGGGAAGAGAGGAGGAATGAGTATGTATGAACGAGAGTGTGTAAAAAGCAGCAGCAACGTAGGGATGAAGCTATGCAGAATGTGAGTGAAATGTATGTGTGCTTAATGAGAGTTTGAAGAAGTAGCCTAAAGAGGTGAAAAAATAAATTGATGAGAGAGTGAATGAGCTAAGAGTGAGTGAATGATGTAGAAAATGCATATATATACATGTATATATATGAGTGACTGTGTGAGAGATAAAGCTATGTGAAAGACTGTTGCTACATATAAGAACTGTGCAAAGAGCTGTATGAAAAGTGTAAGAACAATGTAAAATTTATTTGGTGAGAGAGCTATGTACATGAGATGAATAGCTATGGAGATTTGTAACCGTGTGGAGGAAAGGAAGATGAAACTATAAAAGGAGGTGTGTAAGAGAAATGTATGTAAAATAAATACTTTTAGACATATGAAAGTAGATGTAACTATATAGAGATGAATGGCTATATGTGTGCAAAAATATGTAGATGTGTGTACAGGATTCAGCAGTGTGAAGATATGTAGCTATGTGGAGACAGAAAGAATCAGAAAGAGAAAGTTACCATCATAAGGTGTATGTTTTTTGTTATTTCATTTGTCAGTTAGAACTTATTCTTAATTACCCTCAGATTAAAAAAAAATGTTTCTTATTCCTCACTACTCTGAGGCATTTCTTTTATTACTCTGCAATGGATTGTGGGAACTGGACTCCAATGATTCACATTAAGGTGCAGCCCCACTGCACTGTTGAGAGAAATCTCAACATGCCAGAACTCTTAAAAAAAATCAAAGCAACTGTGAGGTTAGATGTCCAGAGAGCCCTGGTCTTGACCCCTAAGTTGACAATTGATTTGTGCTGTGGACCTTAGAGCTGTTTACATTTTATGTCAAAATCCACTTGGCATATTGGTAACTCCATATCTTAGCTGTAAAAATAATTTTCAACTATAAAAACTATATCATGATTCTTTTATATGAAGAGATACTGCTTTTGGAAATAAATACTGAATGGGAAAGGGCCAGCTTGATGCTGGGCTTCTTTTTTACAGTGTCTGGCTTCCTTGCAGTATCTTGAGTGCTGCCTGAACCTCAAGCTGCTAACAGCTGTACCCTGTACTGCGGATCCTTAGACCCAGAATACCAATCTTAGCTCTTTGCATTGTTTCTGTCTTAATGTATGGCAACTTAATTTAATTTCAGTTCCTTCAGGTATGCAACAGAAGTAATAATACATAATTTATAGTGTTGTGCTAAATATGTAAGGCAAAATATGCTAGCTCCAGATATTCTGTGTCCCCTGGTAGCATTTCTGCAAACAACAAAAATAGTAAATAACTATATCAAATAAAAAGTAAATAAACTATAATAGTAGTAGATGAGCATGAAATCTGAAGACAGAGCAAACAGGCATTCTGAAGACTATGTCAAACAGACTTTGGCATAACCACAGAAGCATCATCTCTGCTCTAGCCACCTTCTATACTCAGGAATAGATTGCTGAGAGAAATAACCAACTGACTTTGCTAGTATTACATGACTACTTCTATGATCTCAGATTAAAAGCTTAGTGATTAAAAAACACACTCAAGGCACATAGACTAAGAAAAGAGGTGGGTCTCCCTTTTTGCTACTACATAGTACTAAGTATACTTAGAATAGATACTAAGCAGAAAAAAAAAAACAGGCTGTTGAGTTATATTTTCTGAATGGATGTAAATAAATGTCTATTCATCCCACACAGGGTGCCAGTGACAGACCAAAGAAAAAATTCCATCCATGTCAAGCTTAGGGAAGCAAGGGTTTATTGGGCTTACTTAAATGAGCATGGATGACAGAAAGAAACTATTTATCTGAAAAGATCCCACCTTGAAATGGGTGATGACCTACCAAAATGATGATTTCAGAGATGGAATTTTCCTTCTGTTTAATGTTCCCTCTGGTGTGTAATGTAGTACCTCTCAAGATTATGTAAAGCTGGACCAGGAATACTAAGAGGGCAGTGTAAGAGTGAGTGAGAAGTTGTGTCAGTGGGGGAGGGGCTGATAACTCTGCCATTACTCCTTCTATGAGAGACTGTTGACACCCTAATTTGTGAGGTCACTTAGAGGTGGTCATCTCAGTCCTGACTTGAAGATGGAGGCACATTATGTTTCAGCCCCAGGGCTCCACATCAGTCCTAATCTTCAAGTTAATGCAGCTGCCACCAGAAAGTTACATTCTTGCATAATATTCATTGGTTCAAAAAGCAGATAATGTTTCGAATGATACTACCATCTTAGCCAAGCCCTTGCCCTGACATTCCTGATAACACACAGGCCAATCTATTAGGCTTTTATGGTTTTAACCTATACTTTGAATTGCCTTGGGAGAAAAACTATTTTGCAGGTGAAATAAAGTATGAAATACCATAGATAACAAGCCTAAGAGTTTGGGCTTTTATCACTTACAGATCTATGCCTACCTAACCCTGTGCTCTTCATGCAGAGAGAACACAAAGAAAGCCCAGAGGTAGAGCAGTTGGCTAGCTTCACCCTCTGCCCTCCTTCCTTTGGTGAACTCATTCTTGCTCTTACTGGCCACCATATCTTGGCTTGACCTCCTGAGGTCACTGCTCTGTCAGGTTAAATGGGAGCATCAGCCCCACACTGAGTCACGAAAATGTAAGAAGATGAAGTTAAATCAGAACCCAAAAGACTAAGATGAACAGTACAGTCTATCCTTTTTGTAAGTTTTATTACTGAAGCAAGGATATGATTGGTATATATATTTAGGCTCCAGGTCCTAGATCTTAATATAAATTTTCTAAATGATGCTCCTTGACTTATTCTATATCTTTGTGACCTTGTCCTGTACAGCATAAATTTACACCTGTAGTCAGTGTAGATAAACTACTACACAGTACCTTATTTAGTACTATCCAAATAGTTTATGGCCTTGAGACATTCTCTAGAATCTACTACACAGTACCTTATCTAATTACCAACCAGCACCTAACTTGAGGTGAGTTTGTGATTTTTCCATTTGTTTATTCTTTTAGCAAACATGCTGATTTGCGGGTTTCCTAAAATCCCTTCCTTTCTGTTTTAGTAATTGATAAAATTAGAGCCAAAGGACCTTCTAGGAATAAATGCATCCAATGTTCAGGAAGCCCATGAGTTTCTTGGGGAGAAAAATAAGCAAAAGCTGAAGACTTATATTTGTCTACACTGATTGAGCTGAGGACAAGTTGCTGAAAAGAACAATAGATGGTGGACATTCTTGAAATGAGGAATATCTTCATTTGCTTCTATAGTTTGGGAGACGATGAAGGAAGTCAAGGATGAGAAAACCAAATTTCTGAAGAAAGATAGTCAATATTTTTAGGTTATGCTGGTACACCCTGTATAATAGATATTTATCTCTATCACTACATGTGAAAAAAGACATAGACAGTGTCCATATAAGCAAGCACTGGTTTTTTTTCTTTTTCTTTTTTTGTTATGAATAATGTCTCATTTTTTATTCATGTATCCCCTTGTTCAAACTCCCTTCCCCTAACCTGCCCTCCCAATCACTCTTTCTTATCCCCATTTCCTTATCTCTTTCCCAGCAAGAGCAGGAGATCCCAAGGTCCCAAGATGGCTTAGTTCAGCATCCACTCCAGGCAGATCTGCTTTCCTCATCTCAACATCAAAACTGGGTCAGGTGTTCCTCTGGAGGGAATGGGCTCTAAGGTGCCAGTCCAAGTGCTTCAGATCCCAAGCTGTTCAGTGGTTGTGATTTGCATCTTGGTAATGGAAGCACTGTTTTGAACCATTGCAAAAATGGATGCTGGAACTGGCCTTGAGCCTTGGTACACCTGTGGCTCAGGGAAACTTTGTGATGGGAGACATGCAACTTTATCCCCCCATCCTGAGTGAAACACAGGCCTGGCAGTTTAATATCACAACAAGGCATCAAAACTCTACAGATTCTAGAGAATGTCTCAAGGCCATAAACTATTTGGAAACCATAACAAAAATGTGAAGATTACTGAACTAGAAGATAGTTACAAATTAAAGGCACTTCTTGCTGCTTAATTAATTGACAAACTACCTAACTTCTGCAAATCTAAGTTTTTGTTTTAGAATTTTAAAAAGGAAATAACACATGATTTAAAAAAAAATAAGAGGTAACAGCATTTGAGCTTCTCGTGAAATTTAAAGTGCTTTTTTTCACATTTATCTTTGTATTAAATCTCATAAATATCTTGGTGGCTACTAGAAGCCTAAATATTTTTATCTTGCTTCCAACATTCTGGCTTATGGCTACCTTTTCTATCTTATGATTTAGACACTAAAAGCCATGTAGGACATAACTGTGAAAGTACTCCTATAATGCACTATTATAAAGAGGATAGATAAAGTGTCACAACTGATCTGAGAAGCAAAATGATACATCCCAAGTCCCTCCAGAGTTTAGGTTTGTAAAATTTCATCATGGTTCTTAACACTTAACACATTATTCTAAAGCCCATTTGGGTGTAAGCAACCATCACCCAAGTAAGTAATTTCCGTTCTCTCTACACAATGAGATATACCTAATGAGAATTTAGGGTTATTCTTTATATTTCCTTGCCCCTACTCCTATAGCATATGCAATAAAAGAGTTGCTATGTCCATGGGAACTTATTAACACAGGCATGGGAATGTATCCCATTTATGTCAATTTTGACATCTGACTCAAAGAAGCCCCTGCAAGTGAGAAGACTGGAAAAGTTCCCACGTTGTGTATTCAAGCAAAGACAAAGTGGTAAGGTACACAGCAAGAGAAAATCTTAATGGGCTTTAAACTTTGTGACCAGGACAAATGATACAAGCAGAGACCTTCACCGCACCCCAGGTATTAACTTGAGTAATTCACATTTTTAAAAAGAAAAATTCACAGCTATTAAATTTCATTTGCAAAGTACCAACCCATGACACTTACAATAACTTGTTCTAGTTTTCTTGACATAACCCATTTTTGTCTACTAAAGGAAATAGTATTTTAGTGTAAAAATGGGGAAACATTTTAAAATAAGAAGTGGCAAGAGCAATCCATGATTCCTTGCTGTAGGATGGTCTTTCTGCATTCTGTAAATATGTGTTGCTACCAATGATTAATAAAGACGCTGCTGTGCCCTATGGCAAGGCAGAACAGAGTGAAGCAGGGGATATTAGCAGATATACAGGGGAAGAAAAGTGGAGTCCAGACAGTCTCTCAATGGAAAATTATTTGTCCCAAGACCAGAGAAGATATCAGACAAAGCAAAGAAAAAAATTGATAGATACAAATATAATAAAAATGTTGAAATTAACTGATAAAAATGTTAAGTAGGCTATCCTAAAAATGTCTCAGTCTCAATAAGTGTTCAAGAACATGCTAGAACTGAGAGAGGTTATGCGAAATCAAGAAAAGGAACAAACTACACAGAAGAATAAAATAGAAGTTTTGAAGATAAAGTCTGCAGTAAACAAAATTCTAAAACCCACTGGAAAGGTCCAACATCTAAGTGATAAGAACAGAGAAAGAATCAATGAAGCTGAAAATTAAACCACAGAATACACTCAAGCTGAACCACAGAGGGAAATAAACAGAAAAAATTCAAACCCATGGAGTATCAGTTAAAGTTGTAAGAAAGAAATAAAAGGATGGAGGAAGAGTAAGGAGGAGGTATCAACAACACTAAAGATGTGTGCAAAGGACAGGGGAAATCATATTATTTTATGTAAACCTAAAATTTTATGTAATATGTATATACATACATAGATAAATAGTTTAAATGAAGTTCTGTCATTTAAAGTGGGAATGGTCTCCACAGCAACCACAAACTATATAACAAAACTCCCAATACTATGTATGTATGAGAAACCTCCTCTCAAGTACTTGGTCAGGGGTGTCCAAAACACCCCTAAAACAATACAGGATATTCCCCATTGGCTTGAATTGCCTCCTGGAATAAGAAGGGAAGATGTTTGATTGATATCCCTGGGAGGTCTGGTCTGTTCTGAGGGGAAACGGAGAACTGGATCTAAAGGGGAAAGCAGGTGAGAAGGGGGACTGGGAGGAATTGAGGGAGGAATAAATGAGGTTGGGATGTAATGTGTGCGAGAATAAAAAATTAATTTCTAAAGATACCACACACTTTGGAATAGAACTTGGAAGAATCAAGCTTGACTTAACCTATAGCCTCTTCCTGAGGAATGGCTTTCATAGTCTTGGAAGTTCTATGCAAGCTGCCAATGGGCGAACACAATCACTAGTCATATATCTGAAAGAAGCTACTGCTGCCAGGTTCCAAAACTTAAATTTTTAGAATTATTTTCTAAGTATATATCCATAGGTAAGCATAGCCTCATTCCTCACCAAAGAGGCTTCTTTTTTTTTCAAATGATGAAGACTATTATAGAAATCCACAATTGTTCAAAACACAGTTAGTGCCCAACTCCAACTGATGCATCTGCAACACAGCCTCTATACCAAAGGCTCAAAAGAAATTATGGAAGAGGTAGTGCAGAGATTGAAACCAGACACTCAGGATGTCTGCTATTAGAAAGTGCTCCTCTAGGCATTACAGAGAAAATGCAACCATGAACTCTCAACAGTATGGCTGCCTGAACAAGACCAGCAGAATGACAATACAAGTTGATATACCAATGAGGACAAGTGAAATTACACGTGGTTCCACCCATAGATGAAGATCTGTAGGTGGGTGACCAATGCCTGTTGAGGAAGAAAGATTCAGTTTCCTCCAGATATGAGCTCCCACATAGATTGTCTAATTACAGGTGGTCAGCCCTAGAAACATGGACATATGGACACTGCTAAATGGACAGGAGGATATGGAGGGAAGAGAAGGGCAGGTCGGAAACAGATACAGTACTTATGTATGACTTTTCAGAAAATATAAAACTATCAAAAATAAAATAATTATTTTAAAGGGATCAGTGGAGAAAAAAATCAAAGAAATTATCACTTCAAATTTCTATAAACATGCCGAAAGACACAAATGTATGGACTCAAGAAACTAAAACTCAAGCAGATTAAACTCATAGGAACCATCAATAAAGACACAACATGGTTAAACCTCAAACACTTAGAGAAAACAAGAAAACCTAATGACAACCAAAGAGAAATAAAACATCATCTATAAAAATAAATACAATTTTAGTAATATATATTTCTCATCAGAATCAATGAATTAAGCTAGATTCCTTGGCACACTTTCTAAGTTTAGAAACAAAAGATTAACAATTCAAAATTCTATGACCAGCAAATCACCTCTCTAGAAATACGGGGAAATCAAGAAATGCTGAAGAAAATATACCTCCCAATAATTTCCTATAACTGAAACTATAATTAAAATGACAGCTAAGGAAAGCTCTCTGAAGAGAATATACATATACACATATACAGGAAAATTAGAATGTCAAGACAGAATAGAAACAATTTTGTTTGTGCTTTTCTAGAGAAACCATAATAAACTTTTCCTCTCAAATTTTCTAAGTTATATTTGGTTGTTTAGTCTAACCTTATAACATTGTCTGAATGAATTCTGCATGTGAGTAGAAAAGATAATAAAAGCAATCATGATTGGGAAGCACAGAGGATGTAAAAGAAGCTAAAACTTATACACTCACTCCATCTGGAAAATGTAAAAAATACATTAATACAGATATTAATAAATTCTGTATTTCTGGAAATACCTAAACTAGTTACTGAAACAAATATACAAAAAAATATTAACAAGCACTAAAAGTAAATGCAAGTGAATCTCAAAAATATTATCTCAAATAATCTATTGTTTATTCCTAGGAATCCTAGGAAAACAACAGAAAATGAAAAACCAAATTTCTACAGGTGTCTCAAACCATTCCAAGGTGTAGCTAAAACCCAGGCTCTGGCCCAGGTGACCTGAGCTAGGTTCCAGCTGCATTGCATTGGGAAACTGACTTACTGGAGTTTCTATATCCTCATTCACTGTGTTTTAAAAATTAAACACAACAATATCAACTTCATGAGATTTTAGAAAGTTAGTGTTTATTTAGTTCTTGGCACAAAGTGATATTATAAAAATATAGTAGACATATATTCCAATTAGAGAAAATTGAGGTTGTAGCTCAGTTGACAGAGTGATGCCTAGCATATAAAGCCCTGAGTTTGTTTCCTAGAACTGAATAAATGCAGAGTAGTGACAGGGTATTTACAATATAGAGCTAAGAGGATCATGGTCATCCTTAGTCTACATAGCACATTTGAGGCCAGCCTGAAATACATGTGACCCTGTCTCAAAAATGGAAAAAAAAATTCAAGAAAATTTCCAAGCAACTATCTCAACAAAGGCAAGAAGACACTAAACTATTTCTTCTTCCACAACTATGTTTAAAAATCATACTTTAACAATTTTTTCTTTTACACTCAATATTATGGTATTATGATAGACAAAGCTTCTAAAATATGGGTTGATGCTTATATGTAGCCTCATGTCTTTTTCTTTCAGCTTTATCCAATGTGGTCTAATGTCTTTTTTTCAACCTTATCCAATGCAGGAAAAGGTACACAGAGTTCCGTTAAGGTAGATTTGACACAGAATTTAAGTAATTGAATCATTTAAAGCATTCACTAAATTGTTTTACCAGCACACTGAATAGCAAGTATGTGTGACACATTATGCAAAGATACTCAAATTGTTCATGGCTTTGCATGTACCCACCAACTCACAAGGAAAGCATGGTATGTTGACTGATAGCATAGATCCTGAAATCAAATCACTTGAGTACAAACTCCAACTCTACCCTTTATTAGCTGTGGAATCTTGCTTGGGGCACCTCACCTCTCTAGGCTTCAGGTTCTTCCTAATAAAAATGGGACCGTGGGACAGTGTTTATAAGGGTGAGATGAGTTGATGTACCTAAAACTATCTGAATAGTGTCTGTCATTAAGTAGAAAGAGTAACTAGTGTATTGTGATGACCTAGATTCATCCCAAAAGCATGCAGACAAGAAATTGTGACCTTCTCTGGAAAATTAAAAGGGGAAATCCCATCCTTTTAGTATTTACAAGTGTGAGCAACCAAGAGTGCTGTGTAATAAAGCCATCAGTGTGTCATTTTAGTCTGCAGCCTGCTGCACACTGCCTTCCCATAAATCATTTCTAAAAGATGAGTAAAATTTCACACATAATGTATCATAAAGATTTTTTTCCATAGGATCTAGTTTTAGTTGCATGCACATGTCAGAGATTAGCACATTGCTTTCACAGCTAACAGATTGGCCTATCTCATCAAAGCATCTGAGACTTGGTATGTGCTTTAAAATTTTTGCAAGCATTGATTTAAAGGAATTCCATGACTAAGGAGATTTATTCTTGGGTTTCTTACAGTTGTAAATCAAAACATAAGGACATGCTTTGGGAAATACTATTTGTTGTGTTTTTAAACAAGTTTAAAATAAACTGTTAAAATACTTCTTTAACTCTAGGCTTAGAATAGGTTCTATTTGGAGATATTATTACTCAGCATATAGACAAACTATACTAAGATAAAATATAGGAGATTCCATAATTCCTAGCAACTAAAGAATAACAGCTGGTTACTGAAAAAAATTCAGCTTCAGCCAGGCATGAAGGCTTGTGTCTGTAATTCCTGCAAAGTCTGAAGCAACAGCATTGCTAGAAATCTCAGGCCAGCCTGGACAAACAGAGTAAGACCCTGTCTCTAAAAAAATATTTTCACCTTTTTCTCTGTTTGTAGTTTCTTTTTATCATTTATAATGTCTGAGTTTGTTTTGGAAGGCAGATATGGAAAAGATTATAAAAACCATGCATTATTCTATTTCCTTTATTCATCCCTGTAGCAAGATCTTGACAATCCAAAGATTATTTTATATTCATCAGACTTCATGCATTACAGAAAATAGAAATCCAGATGCCTTATACATCTTTCCTCAACTCACATCCAATTAGTATATTGACAATGTATTTCAGATTCCCTCCATAGTTCCAATGTTAATAGACTATTCTTAGACTACTCCTAGCAAAACTCAAATTCTATTGGAAATGCTGGCAACTGAGCATTCTCATTACAGCTGCTGGTTACATATGATCCAAGAAGCCAGGTATCTGCTATAAGCTGTGGAGAACAGTACAAATGGAATTCTAGGCACCTCTTCTTATTCATAAGTTCTCTCAGGGCTCAAAGTAAGTCTAAGAAGAGACATCTCTTCAAAACTAAGAATACATTATTCTAGTGTGGTAAAAAGCCTCATAGTCTTAAAGGCAAATTAGATGTAAACAAGAAGACAGCTAGAGCTCTACCAGCTGAGACTATGTGTGAACCGAGAATTGGTTCATGAAAAATAAACTAAAGGAAGCAAGGCCAGGTGGTTGACAGGAGAAGCCAAGGGGCACTCCAGCCTCTCTAGTTTTGATAGTGTGGTTTGAGTAGCACAAAACAGGTTAAACTTTTGTCTCCATCATGTATTAGGTGTATAGTATTAGCTATACTGAAATCTTGTTCACTTCTAATAAGAGTTTTATTAGTACAGAATTATTTGTGATGATTTAAAGAGCTAGAAAACCTAGAATAGAGCTGCTAAAACATTTTGGCATTTCTTTTTTTTTAAACTTTATTTATTATTTTATTTATTTATTTGCCTTGGTGTTTGCCTGGAACTGGAACTACAGACAGTTGTTAGCTGCCATGTGGGTGCTGGGAATCGAACCCGGGTCCTCTGGAAGAGCAGACGGTGCTCTTAACCGCTGAGCCATCTCTCCAGCCCCCATTTTGGCATTTCTATCATTGCAGTTGTTACTAGTATCAAGAAGGATTAACAATAAATTTTGGAAAGTAATAGTTACTAAAATGCATTATGCCTGCCATTGTTCTGATGTATGCTAAACACTCAATATACAATTAAATAAAAATATATAGGTAAATGTGGGAAAAGTAAATATCCCATGCAGAAAAACTCCAAATTTTTAAACAAATATTCTCTTTTCATGGGGAAAAACACAAACTAGCCCTTAAATATGTAGTGCCTTTCTTAAAGAAATATCATATCGGATCCCACTCCAACTATAGGAACACCTGACTCACTCTTGAGGGAGAGGGCACAAAACTGGATTTGCCAGGAGTGGAGACTGATCCAAGCATTACTGGGTCAGTGGGACCATAGGACTGCCTGCTGCCTGCCCAGGGAGGGGATGGGGAGTTGCAGAGAAGAAAAAATGACCTGATGTGGTGGGAGGAGGAAGGGACCTTGAATAAGGATATACAGGGATGGAAAAAAAATTCAGAGGGAAAGCTGAACACAAAGTAAATATATGTGTAGCAATCTTATTTGCATTATCACCCTTGATAAGTCATGCTTATGATTTTTATCTTCTTTATAGTTATTGTTAACTTCTCAGCATTTTAAATTCATTTTACTGTTTTTCTTGATAAATATAAAATAAAAAAATAAAAAAAGAAATATCATATGGAAGGGGTAGGAGTCAATAAGTTTACAATAATGAACTGCCCCTAAGTGTTTACCTTTACACCCATAAATTACTGCATCTCTGAGTTCTCATTGGAAGCTTCTTCTTTCAGTAGATTGTAAAAGAAACCCATACTTAGTCAATATGATAAAGACAGTATGGAACATTTAGTATTAAATAGGGTATCCATATCACAATCTCCTCTCAAGGCTCAAGGATAACCATGGAAGAGAAGACAAACAGATAGTAAGAGCTAAAGGTAATAAATATTTGCAGCAAAACAATTTTTTGGATATGAGAGGGCCAATGAACACATGAACTCACAGTGACTGTGAGTGTATGCCCAAGACTGCACACATAAACACAGTGACCATGACTACATGCACAAGACTGCACACATGAGCTCACAGTGAGTATGACCTCATGCACAAAACTGCACAAGGTCAAGCCAGATAAAATGGCAGCATGAATGGGACAAAGCGGTCATGAAGCCCCACCTGTTGCTCAGGAGCTATTGGCAACAGCTGACTGTGAAAGACTAGGGGTGAATTGCACCAGTACACAGCACTATACCCATGCATATATTGACAGTAATAATTGGGCACAGAGCATTTAAAAATTAAAAGGCGGCCCAAGAGGTTGGGAGTAAAAAATGACGTGTATGGATAGGGAGGGAATTGGAGGAAAAGAAATGAGTAAATTTAAGAAAATCAGATCAGCAGATATAAATTTCTCAATTTTTTTAAGGCAAGTGGGGTGAATCAAGACTGTAACTTCAGTGCTAACGCAGAGACACATTCAATGGGCTCACAAGCCAACCACTCCAGGAAGGTGAACTTCAGGGTAAGTAAGGAAGACACAATGTTGATTTCTGATCTTCGCATGAGCAACTTGTGTGAATATACTTGCACGCACATGTGCAAACATATGCATACACATACATGCTTACATACACATATACACACAAAAATGCAGTAAGAGTTTCTGGCCCTGCCTAGGCCAAAGGTCCAGTCCCAAAGAATCACACAGAAGCTTATATTCATTACATGCTACTTGGCCTATGACTCAGGCATAATACTTGGTAACTCTTACTCTTAAACTAACCCATTATTAGCCAAGTGGCTTAGTACCTCTTCTCAGAGTAGCATTTTTGTCTTATTTTACCTGTGTTTGCCCAGCATCTCCGCTCTGCTCTTCCTCTTCCCAGAGTTTTCTTAGTCTGGTAGTCCTGCTTATACTTCCTGTCTGCCTTCTAGCCAATCAGTATTTTATTAAACCAGTAAGATGGACAAATACTTACAAATCACAACAGTATAATCCCATAACACAAAAACCAACATACAAGCACAAAAGAAAACATGAAAAACGGTCATAACCAAGAAGAATCTAAGAAAATGGGATCAATATATTATCTGAATATTGGTTCTTTGTATCAATGTGCCATATTAATATAAGATGACAATAATAGAAATTATTGAATTATGATGTATGAAAACCCAATATCTTTGTATTCATTTTTGTACATCTAAAACATCTCTAGAAATTAAAGTTTAATTTTTAAAAGACTGAGGCTTGGTCCATAAGGATACATAAAAGGAGTACATGAAAAAAATCATTAAATTATAGACAGAGATTTAGTGTGCTAACAGTGGAAACACATGCAATATGCAGAACTTGCAAAGGTCAGTGGGAGGATGCTACTCCAGGGGGTGATCTATCAAAGAGTTTTGGAAAAACTATCATCTGAGATGAAGTTTTCAGAAAAAAAAAAAAACAGGAGATACAGGAAGCTAGTCTCAAATGCACCAAGAATGGACATAAACATTAAGCAAGGGCATAAAAACTACAGCAATCACTTCTTAGCTATAGGAGATACTATCCAAACTGCCCAGTAAAAGTCCAGCATCTCATGGTACTGAATCCTATATATATACCACACATGCTGCATTTTGCTCTTCACTGTTGATCTCAGCAAATAGAATGACTTGTTCTTTTCTTGCCTTGAGAATTTTCACATTTTTGCTTAAAATGGGAATTTCCTGGCTTCTCTTTGGCATATGCAAAAATGTCTACATCCTTACTCTCAAACTTAGTAGCCATCATTAACTGAAATAGAGATTACTTGGACATGGGTACTTCGATACTTAGCAGCTAACCTAATAACCAAGGAGACCACTGAGTGACTCATGATTATATAGAGCCATGATATTCTGGGCAAAGCAATGATTCATTTGGCAAGTAGAATGAATTTGTGTGCTAGAAGATTTCATCATGCAGCATAGAGTATCACATGGTTACAACCTGCAGATTATTTGGGGAATTTTATGTTTAACATTCCATGCTATAGTGGATGGCAAATAAAAGAAATTCCAGAAATCAAGGCTGCCACAAGGTGATAAAGAGTTATAGAAGATGAGGCAAGACAGGAGGCATAAGAGCAATAAGGACCCAGATCAAAAATTACACAGAAGGGAAACTAAAGCCTGCACCTCTCACAGCCAGAGGATGTAGAAGCCTTCAAAGATGTATTCAAAGGAGATGTGGGCCCAAACATCAGGAAACACTACCCAACAGCACCTCATTCTCTTTAAATTAAAATGACTGTCATAATTCTGCTTCTAGGAAGGACAGTTGAAACCTACAAGACCTGTTCTACCCTTTAATGACATTTATAGAATCTAAGGCTAGAGAGAGGGCTTAGCCTTTAAAGCAGTGTTTCTTAACCTTCCTGATGCTGTGACCCTCTACCAGAGTTTTTCATGTTGTGGTGACCCCATCCATAAAATTATTTTTGTTGCTACTTCATAACTATGACTTTGATACTATTATGAGTTGTAATATAAATATTTAATATACAGACTATCTTATTTGTAATCCTTGTGAAAGGGTCATTCAACCCCCAAAGAGATCTCTACCTATAAATTGAGAACCACTGGTCTAGATGACTCTTGACCAATCTCAGCCCACGTGTAATTCATGTTAATTTTTAGTGAAGAAACAGTTGGGGGAAAAGATATTGGATTCAAAATATAGATGGGAATGTTCTCTTACAGTCAACCAGGACTGGGGTGTGATGGTTTGAATGAAAATAGCCTCCATAGGCTTATAGGAGGTGACATTATTTTGAAGATCAGAATTATGGACTTATTTTAGGAAGTATATCACTGGGAGTAGGTTTGGGGTTTCAAATGCCTGAGTCAGGCACTGTGGTTCTCTCTTCCTGCTGCCTGTGGATCTGGATATAGAACTCAAAGGTATTTCTTCAGTACCATGTCTGCCTGTATGCTACCATGCTTCCCACAGTAATGATAGTGAACTAAACCTCTGAACTATAAGCCAGCCCCAATTAGATTTTTCGTTATAAGAGTTTCCATGGTCTTTCCACAGCCATAGAGTATTGACTAAGCCAAAGGGAAATGCCTTGAGGTTTGGCTTTATCTTGGACCCAAATTAACAACCCCAATCACTAGTATAAATTAATAAATTTTCATCACCCAGAGGACGATCATATTTTCCCATGAAGCATAAGGTAACATAGCTAATCATGCATATTTAAATACCAATTACTGAAATGAAGGGTAAAAGTTATCCAATCAATATTATTTACAAAGGCAGAAAGAGGTAGGGAGGCATAGACCCATCAAAACAAACATCTCATGTATACCTTTTTATTACCCAAATTATATTATGATAAAATGATCATGACTTAAAATTAGCTATCTTAATCATTTATATGTGTGCAATTCAGTGACACTAAGTACATCCATTTGGTTGTGCAATTATCACTACAATTTATCTGCAGAATTTTTGTTCCTACAAAAATGTGATTCTAGTCTACACCAACTATGCAATTGCTTCCTATTCTCCTCTCCTCTCCTCTCAGCCCAGGTATGAATGTATGAGCACCCACACGTATGTGCACATATGTGCATGCATATGTGAGTGTTAGCCATCTTAATGAGTATGAGCTGATAACCAGTTTTAAAATTTGTAAATTTTACAGAAATATCTATTCAGGTCATTTTCTCATTTACTAATTCAATTGTTTTGTTTTATCATTAAGTTTTATTTTCTCTTTATATCTCCACTGTGTGAGATTTTTATGTCACATGCATGGTCTAATTCTGTATTTGCCTTTTGAGGCTGCTTTATTTAGCAATAAAATTATTCAAGCTTCCACTTTGTAGCATATGTGAACTCCCTTTCTGTTTCTAAGGTTGAATGATATTACATTGTATACATATGAAGTCTAGCTTTGCTGTGCAATTATTGAGAAACTAAATTACTTCCAAATTTTAGCTATTCTGCATAACTCTTTCCTTGAATGTAGGCATGTAAATACCTTTTGAAGAATATGCTTTCAATAAGATGTACATATCATAAAGCAGACTCACTAGATCCTATGGTGATTTAAGTCTTACATTTTAAGAAACTTCCATACTCCTTTCTAAAGCAACTGTGCTATTTTATCAACCAAATCTAAGAGTCCCTATTTCTCTGTAAACTTGAAAAAAATCGGTTATTTTAGGGTTGGTTTCTTGGTTGTGTGTATGAGTACCGTGTGTGTGTGTGTGTGTGTGTGTGTGTGTGTGTGTGTATGTGCATGCATTAATAATAACCATCTTAATGAGTACAAGCTAAGGACTAGTCTTAATTTGCAATTTGTAAATTTTTGCAAACATTTCTATTCAGGTCATTTGCCCATTTTCTAATTGGATTCTTTGTTTTTGTCATTAAGTTTTGCTTTTCTATAGGCTCAATGTTAATATCCTCAGATATGTAAATATTTATAAATATTTCTCCAGTCATGCTGGTTACCTTTTAGCTGTATTAATAGAGTTCTTTGATGCAGAAAAATTAAAGTATTGCAAAATCCAACTTGTCTAACGCTTCTTTAGTTGCTTAATTCAATGGTATCACATCCAAAAAATCATTGCCAAACTCAACATCATGGAGATTTCCCTTTGTGTTGTAAGAGTTTAATCATTAATCATTTAAGGTGCTTCCCTTTCTATTATTTTTTATTAATTCTTTCTGGATTTTGTTTTTGTTTTGAGACAGGGAGCCTCTGCAGCCATGAGGACCTGGAACTCACTATGCAGCCTTGAACTCACAGAGATCTACCAGCTTCCACCTCCTAAGCGATGTGATTAAAAGTCTGTGCCACCATGGCTGATTCTTTATTTATAAATTCTTAATTTATATTTAATTATTAATAATTAAATTATTTATTTATTCTTTAGTTATCATGCAAAATAATGGGCTTTATTATGTCACATTCATACAAATATGTCATGGACTTCATTTTTATCCATTCTTTCCCCATTGTTCTTCTCAATTTTCCTTCATCGCCTTTTGCTTATTATCTTCTCTCCATAAATAGTATCACCTACTGTTTTCATGTTATATGTACTCAATTGCCCTCTCTTGTTCAACCACTCTGGAGTGCAGTATGGTGGTTTCTCAGAAAACTGGGAATCCATCTCCCCAAGGACCCAGCAATACCACTACTGGGCATATACCCTAAAGACGAACATTCACACCTCAAAAGCATTAGCTCAACTATGTTCATAGCAGCACTATTCATAATAGCAAGAACCTGGAAACAACCTAGATGCCCCTTAACTGAGGAATAGATTAACAAATTGTGGTCCATCTACACAATGGAGTACTACTCAGCAGTAAGAAAAATAATATCCTAAAATTTGCAGGAAAATGGATGGATTTGGAGAATATCCTCCTGAGTGACATATCACAAACCCAGAAAGATAAGCAGGGAACGTACTCACTCCTTAGTGGACTCTTTAAAATAAAAAAAAAAGGATGTCATTGTATACAAGAGCTCAAGGCTAGAACTCTGCATTGATGGCCTCTTCCAGGGCTGTGGGTGAGGAAGAACTCATTTTCTTTAAGGGATTGGCCATAGGGAGTATAATTATGCTCCAGTAAGTAAATGAGCAGCATGGATGGGCTTTTTTTGTAAATGGAGAGATTATAAGAGTGGGTATGAAACTGTGAGGACTGATAACTGAGTTTGATGGGGTGCATGATGTAAAATCACCAAATAATAATGAATAAAAAAGAATATGTAGCACATTTACATTTGATTTAAAGTAAGGGTGATGTTTATGTGAGGTACACAACAATTGTTTTTCATTTGTTTCTAATAAATGTCTTGATTAAAGAAAGAAAAGACTCCCATCTCCCACCCTTCCCCCATCTCAAGGTTCCTTTTCTACTTTCGTGAGCCACATGACATGGGTACATGTATTTGTATAGATACATACACACACACACACATGTATATGTATGTACATATGAGAGAAAATATGGGCATTTGTCTTTGCTTGACATAATGACCTTCATTCACATCCATTTTCCTGTAAACATCATGGTTTTATTTTTTTCCTCAAATGAACAATATTTTACTGTGTAAATTTGTGCATATCTATACATTCATCTGTTGATCAATATCTAGTCTTTACTCATCTTGGCTATTGTAAAGATTAATGTAAAACTTGCGAATTCACAAGTATCTCTGTGGTGTGTTGACATAAAATAATTTAGGTATACACTCAAGAGTGAAACAGATTGAAAGTACTGTCATTTTTAGTTTTTTAGGAAACTCTACATTAACTTTCACAGTAGTTTTAGCAGTTCACATTTTCCAGCAACTGGCATGTCATGAGTCCCTGATTTGGATGACAGTAATCAACACTCTAAGTTTTCATTTATCCCAAATTCTATGAACTACTAGAATTGATAACATATAGAAGAATAAAATAAATGCAGGCACTTGACTGTAGCTTGTGGCTTGCTTACTCTCTGAACTGTACTCAGGAGTCAACTAAAATTTCATAATGTGGATACTCCCAAGTATACACTAAGTGTAAAGGCCAAATACAAGCTTAAAGGATTCTTCCAGTTATTTGACAGACTTGCACTTCTGAATAATTACTCATGAAAATATTAATACCTGGTATAACTAATTCTGTTGCACCAGAAGTGAAGCTATGCCCTCTACCCAGTTTTTTTTTGTTTCAGTCTTTCTAATCATTACTGTCAGGATACAGCAGAAAAAAACTTTCTCAGCATTCTCATCTGTAAAGTCCTATAACTACATATTTTGTTTTATAGGTATTTAAAATATTTATAAGAATATTTTATTGTATAAATAGCTACCACTCTTTTCTCATGAGAACTAAATCTCAAGTAATAATAACAGAGCTGGGATATATATCAATGGTAAGGTACTTGCTTAACATGAACCAAGTTCTGGGTTTGACTCCCACTCTGTAAGAAAAAAGTCTTACACAATAGATTTTTTTTGTTGTTCTATGTTATGTTACTATAACAAAATGTCTGAGAGTGTTCACATTTTTTAAGAAAATGCAGTATATTTTAGTTCACAGTTATAAAAACTGGAAGTTTAAGAATAGGCAACTCCACCTGTTCAGCTTTTTAGCAAGGGACAACATTGCAGATTATATTACAGAGATTGTGAGCAAGAGTGGCTAGTAAGCATATACATCTTGATTCATAAGAATCTACTCTTTGAGGAATTAATCTTGTCCTGAAAGACATAATCCAACCCCCCCCAAGATGGATATTGAACCCCTTTAAATCACAGAGCACTCATGACCCAATTATCTCTCATTAGGTCCCACCTCTTAAAAATCCTGTCATCAGTCAAAGTTTCTAGCATGTGGAATTCTGGGGAGCAATCTGCTGAAACTATATGATATTGAATTAATATTGTAATATTTAATTTATATTATATATATATGGTTAGTAGCTAGTTGGACACAAAATTTGAAATATCAAATCAACACTGCAAATCATGTGGCCATTAAAATATGAAATGGAGACGACAGACGTCTTTGGACCCTGTGGCCCCTGTGTCCAGAGCAGAGTGAGAGGTGAGCCGGTTCAGACTCCTGGACCCGGTCTCCGAAGCCGGAGACACAGCCCCAGCTCTGATCTCACGGCCACTGATCAGCTTGGGATCTGAAGAAACTTAAGAGAGACATCCAGGGAGTCTTCCAGGAAGACAAAATAGAGAAGATTTCCTTAGCTAATTGGGAGCATAAGAGATTGCAACCAAGAAGAGGTGGGAACAAATCACGAGAGAAGGAGATGATTAAGTAAGAGAAACAACAAGGAGGGAGAGAAAAAGAAAGAGATGGAGATCTTAATAGAGGAAGCAAATATGGGGTTGGAAAAGATCGGATCCTTGGGAAACCTCCAAGAACTCACAGGTCATCCCTGCCTAGGTCTCCAACCAATAGTGAAGGTGTTGCCTAAACAGGACTTCCCCCATAATCAAGTGAATAACCACCCTAAGTGTCATTACAGAACTTACATCCAGCAATGAATAGATGTTGAGGCAGGGAAACATGGCTGAGTACTGGGCTCAGTCCCTAGTCCAGCTGATAGCAGGGGAGGAGACTCTATAAGAGCAAGGAGATAGGGACTGTGAGGAAAATTCTCACAGTGATGGTTGGCTGGAGCTCTGTGGAGCTCACTGAATCAAGAACAGCCTCCCAGGAACCATCTGAAAAAAAAAAAAAAAACTAAAGATAGGCAACTGTCCACTGACATGGACATGTGGAGACTCAAGGGGAGTGTTCAGATTGTGTTTCTGTGCATGGGCTGGCACCTTAGAGCTCATTCCCTCCAGAGGAATAACTAACCCAGGCTTGATATTAGGATGAGGAAATCGGACTTGCCTTGAGTGGGTGCTAAGCTAATCCACCTTGGGACCTCTTGCCCTTTCTGGGGAGGGGATTGGGAGGTGGGGAGGAGGGAGGCTGAAGGCTGACCAGGAGGTGTCAGGAGGGAGAAGGGAGTGGGAACAATGGGATACATGGATAAAAAATGAGTCTCTATTCTATAAAACTAAAAAAGACATTCAAAACAAGACTGTATAATAGAATTAACTGTATTTTAAACATTAGAACCAATGAATTATAGAAATGTCTATTTTCTGTTTATCAAGTGAAAATAGTGAACCTCAAGATCTGGACAGTGTGAAGTTTTGAAATTGAGTTGTTCAGTTTAGGAAAACCAGACTTTGAAGCTATGCTCTTTTAAAGAACAAATAAAACAAACTTTTATTTTAACTTCTTGTATATTTAAAAAAGAAATTCATGTCTGTGACCTTTATCAGTTATCTTGCTGAACATTTTCTGCCTTTTACAATTTGTAAAATTTTATTTAATTATTTTTGGTCAAAGCACTACCAATTTTTTAGTTGTATTTTCAGTATACTTGGTCACATTGAAAAATGTGGGCATGAATTCAAATATGAAGCTACATAATCATATTTATGTTACTTCTGTAGACACATTTAACAAACTCAACATTCCAATTAAATTCTGTATTTCTGATGTTATCTTCTGAAATGTTTTTATAGTTTTCATATTTAGTTATTTATAAAAATAATAGAAGTATAATTAATATTTTGGAAGAACATGAAATGGATTAAAAATAGCCAGGTAGAAAAAAATTTATAAGTACAGATTTTAATTTATCATAGTTCTTTGAAGGAAGTAGTGAATATGAATTTGGTCTGCCTTCAATTCTGCCAGTAATGAGCTCAATGAACTCTGTAAGGCACAGTGATATTAAGCTGAAAAATCAGACAAATCTAGATGTTTTTAACTAATAGCAGAACATTTATTTACATAAAGTAACAATACATTGTAAAACAACAATAGTCCTTTTATCCACTCTGATCACATCAGAGCCAGGCACCTATTCCTATAAACAGTACCAACTACTGATAATTTAAGATAATTACTTCTGTTTGAAAAGGCTTCAATGAATTATAACAGTGAATCAACTCTGTCTGATCTCAGAGAATTTTCTCTCCCTTTTTTCACTTTCAAATTTCCCCATATTTCTTAATTCATCACATGATATTATCTAACTAGACACAAAATATACATTATCTCCCCAATATTAGAGCTGAGCCATCTGGTTGACCTGCTTTCCTTTCTTCATAATTCCACAATACAAGTGCAGTTGATATAGATAGACTCTTAGTCATTACTCATGCTATCTGCAGAAATTTGACTAGTCTTGGCTTGGCTGTGGAGTGTGTTGTAAGTCCATACTTCTAAAACTTCTAAGTACAATAGTTATATAGTTGAAGAAATATATGACTTAGGTAAATTTCTAGAAAAAATCTCTATAGAGAATGCAGAACAATTCAACATGTATATGAAACAACATCACTAATCATTAAAGAAATGAAATCAAAAACTGAATTAACTTTATTGAAGTGATAGCTGCATCCAAGTTCACTGCAGAACTATTTGCAACAAGCAAGAAGTGTTGTCACATGTCCCTCGGTGGATGAATGAATGAAGCAAATGTACTAAATATATAAAATAGAATATTATTCTGCCATAGATGAAAAAATTAATCACTTATGGCAACATAGAAGAAACTAGAAAATATTGTACTATGGAAAATAATTCAGATACAGAAAGCCAATTGTTTTTATATATATTTGGAGGCTAAAGGGGTACAATTGAATAGAAAGAATAATTTCCAAGAATCTGTAGCATGCAGATAAAGCCGGCTCATCTCAATTAATTGAATATTCGAAAATAACTAATGAAGAAGATTTTAAATATCCCTAATACAAAGTAATGTTTATGTCTCAGGTGACAAATATGCCAATTATTTTTATCTGGTCATTATACATTGTATACAGATACTGAAATGCTATACTGTGCTCTATAAATATGCATAATAACATGGTTTAAGTTAAAATATTAATATAGACACAGTAAAATACCAACAATAATTAAAATCTAATATTAAGAAGAAATAAATGTCTTAGAAAACATGAGAGAATATCTGATTCACTGTTCCAGTCATACCCAATACTGTCAGTAGCCATCCATTGACACATGACTCAATCCATTAAGATGTTTGAAAGAAACTGTGAAATGAGTACTATGTGACTAAATTCTATACTTATAATCTTAATAAACATAAATCTGGCCTTTATTCAGTATTGCCTAGATCAATAAAGAGTTTTCTACTACCTGTCCAGCTACTTAAGCCAGAAATTTTATGGCCCCTCTATGTTAAAAATCAAGTCTTATTGCTTTCATCTAAGCACCTTTCAAATCTGCCCCTCTGTCTTCCTTTCTTGTAGCTATCCTAGTTCAGTCCTCTATTATCATCACTGGCTAACCTCTATTCTCTTAGGCTTTCTCCTAATCAAGGATTGCTCTGCACACACACACACACACACACACACACACACACACACACACACACTTACACAGCCCTTTTAAAACTTCTGGATGGCTTCCTCTTAATTTAAAGTAAAACTAAAGTCATTAAATGCCTGTCAGTGCCATAGCATCCGGGCCCCACTTACCTCCAAAGCCTCAACTTGGTCTCAGATAATCAGTGATTGACGTCCTACTATTACCTACTGCAAGCTCTTTCATTCTAAGAAGTTTATCCCCAGCAATTAAAATGCTACCAGCAGCTGTGAGCAGTTGCACTAGACCCTTAGCAAAAAGACCATTGGTCTGGTCTGTTTTCCTAGTCACTCAGTACACAGGTTGTCAGTATTTTCTGGTTTCCTATAGTGATGGAGAAACCACCTCTTTGTGTACTCTGTGCTCATGGAACATGTCTCTACTGATAACAAACAACAACAAACCAAAATAAATAAACAAATAAAACTGAAATTTTCTATCCACCCAAATGCTCATGGTTTTACTAATGAATTAAATTTTTGTAACTTACTTTTCATAACTCACACCACCATAAAATACTCTGGCTGTGCCTGCATATATGTTATGGCTGTGAGTTTGTTGTTATGTGGGACTTATAACCATGGTAGCCTTGTCACCTCTACTGACAAAACCTTCTATGGATATTTTCTGTAACAAAGTCCATCAGTAGTTTCTTCAGCTCAGCCAACCATATGGTGACATATTATCCTAAGCATGGCATATACTTAGCTTACTGCCCACTGTATTTTGGTTAAATGGTAATCCAAAAGTGTCAATGGTGCCCTTTTCACCATCAAGGCAAAATGCAGCATCCATTCTTTGAAACTAATTGGCAGCCCATTGGCTTCTAGATTGGCATGATACCTACTAGAGCTCTGTACAATGAGCAACACAGTAGCCATTGATGCACCTTGGCTTCTCTAAACCAATGTTTGACCTGAAATATGCCAAGAATTCTTCTGATCACTAGAATACAAGCCAGGAAAAGAGTTACCTCTGACCTGTAGCTATCCTTGAAAAGAATAATGAAGAGAGTTGAAGGCAGGAGAGGAACACCAATTATTTATTACTTTCAGCCCTGCAGATTACATACTCCCAGAACTTCAGCTTCAACATTAGCTTGTAGGGAAGTTTGCTCATTGGAGCTTCACTCAACAAGGATCATGTTTTTGCTTTCCATTTGTCACCGGGAGACTTTTCCCTGAGCCACAAACTAAAGGCTTTGTGAGAAAATAAATTGAATTGAATAGAGGTATTAAATAAGAGATTGAATGACTGTAACTCAGTTAGATACCTTTTGGTGAGTATAAGTCAAAAAATATATTTAGATGCAGATCCTTTCTCAGTAATACCTTCAGCATTGGGTGTGTGAGTTCAAGCTATAAATCACTTATTAACTAGATAACCTTCTGGAAAAAAATTAAGCATTAGCATTACAATAGTAATCATAACTGGCTTTAGTCACAAGGCTATGAACAAACTGTCAAGTCTTATATAAAACTTTACAATTTATTACCAAATTTGAAGTCTTTTCTACAAAAGTTGTAAAACATATGATATATAGTTAATTCTTGTGAGAGAGAATCTTTGCACTTTTCCCCACAAAGTTTAATTTTATATTTCTTACTATAGTAATCAGAATTATCCAGAAGGAAACATTAAGAAATGAAAGATATATATGTATATGTATATGAGGACATTTGTTAGTTGAATTAGTTTGCACAATTACATGAGGCTAACAGATTGCCTACAACCTAAGGATCCAGGGAAGCCTATAGCTTGGCTCACTTAAGTCCAAAGACCTCACATACAGGAGACCCAGGGACACTGGCTCTCAGTCTAATACCCGAAGTTCAAGGCCTGAGAATCTGGCATGGGTAGTGAAAGTCTCAGAGTTCAAAGAAAACTTGGAGTTATAATGTCTAAGGGCAGGAGTGAGCCACGCTCTAGAAAAGATGGAAAGTAAGGTGATTCACCTTTCTTCTGCTCTTCTATTTAGTCAGAGCTCTCAGTGAGTGGTGATATCCAGCAACACAGACCTTCCACACTCACTGAACCAATTCAAGTGCCAGCCTCTTCCAGAAATGCTACCACAGGTGTATTCAGAAAATGCTTCCCAGTTACCTGAGTATCCTTCACTTCATTCACCTTGGCTCCATTCTTAGTTACCGTTTCTATTGCTTTGACAAAACACTATTGACAAAAAGCAACTTGGAGAAACAAAAGGGGGGTTATTTGACTTGCACTTCCATATCATAGTTCACCATTAGAGGAAGTAAGAAGAGGAACTCAAGCAGGGCTAGAATCTGGAGGCAGGAGCTAAAAAAAAAAAGCCGAGAGGGATGCTGCTTACAGGCTCGCTTCACATGATGTACTCAGCCTGCTCTCTTATAAAACCCAAGATGACCGGTCCAGGGATGGCATAGGTTACCACGGGCTGGGCCCTCCCCTATTGATCACTAATTGAGAAAATGTCTTACAGATGAACTTCACAGAGGTATTTTCTCAACTGCGGCTCCTTCCTCTCTGATGAATCCAACTTGTGTCAAGTTGACACATAAAAGCAGCCAGTACAGTCTTAAAAACTTAACTACTATGTTTGATTAAATGTCACACTAAGTATTTGTGGAACATTAAGAATCAAGTGCTATTAAAAGAAGTTTCTATTCTGTATCATTCAATAATTATTACATATTTCATATATTAGGTCCCTTTAAAGATAATTAAACTAAGCTTTAGGGGGTTGAGTGCCTTCCCCAGAGACAGAATGCAACCTCTACTTTCTGGATTAAAATCTATCAATGTCACTGATTGTTGTATTATGTTTCTGGCCTAGACTTTCCAGCCTGGCCTCAAAGTCCTGACCCACACTCAGCCCTGCTTAGCCTCAAATAATCACACACAGGCTTATATTAGTTTTATGCTGATTGACCTAAGGCCCAGGCATATAACTTGCTAGCTCCTTCATCTGAACTAACCCATCTTGTTCAGTCATGCAGCTCAGTACCTTTCTCAGTGCAGCATTTCAGCTTCATTCCTCTGCATCTGCTGCCAATGAGTCATGTCTCTGTCTCTTCCCTTGTGTCTGCTCTGCTCTGAGATTTTCCCAGTCTGGTAGCTCTACCCACACTTCCTGTCTGCCTTCATCCAATCAGCGTTTTTATTAAACTAGTAGGCAGGACAATTATTTACAAGGTACTGTAATCTAACTACAACTGATAATTATTCTTAGTTATTATTTTTTATGCTTAAGACTTATTTATCTTTATTTTATGTGTATTTGTGTTTTACCTTCATGTATGTCTGTGATCTGCATGTGTGTATGACCTGCAGAGGCCAGAAGAGTATGTCAGATTCCCTGGAACTGAAGGTATAGATGGCTGTTAACTGACATACAGGCAGTGGAAGTCAAAATGGTGCCTCTGGAAAAGAAGCTAGTGCTCTTAACCATCAAACAATCTCTCCAACCACTTTAAATTTTAAATTTTTGAAAGCATCATTTTACTTTCTTTCATGATATTATTATTGGAACATTAATTTCTAACCTTAAAAAAAATGCCTACAAAAATATCTCAAAAACTAGGGGGTGGGGGTGGGGCAATCATGAAAGCAGAGGTTGGAAATGAAGAGCCTCAAGGAAGGGGAGTTATACACCAGGGGACCTAAGATGAATGACAAGTGTTTTATAACAAAGTGGAAGCAATGAAAGGCCAAAGTAATTAGATAAATAAAAGAAGATGTTTCCTACTTAATCAAACAACATCTATCTGCAAGTTGAAAGGTTCTTTTATGTCAAGTCAAACAAAACAAAACAAAAACTTTTCAACATACTTTAATAAAGTTACAATCCCTTAAAGATAAAAGAGCAACTTTTATATGACATCAAGATTACACACATGTCATCTTCAATGAATAAATAAGACTGGTATTTCTACTAGCAAAAGTTGAAAATGGTAGAATAAAACCTATAGTTGAAACTTAATTCTCTAGCCAATTAAGATATGACCATTCTTTCATGGATGATATCAAAGACCACAGGCAGTAAATACAGTCAAAAGAAAAGAGCTACAAGCATTACTCAAACAATAATTTATTGTAGGAATTATTCACTGGCAACTGATTATATTAAAGATTAATATTTATTAAGGGGTTTACATAAATGCTCACTGATACAAAATTAAACCTTAAGGTAATTCTTGGAGAGGTGAATTGTCCCATGCAGTGGTGGTGGCGATCCTCTCTCCAAGAACATAGGAACAAAGGGGAAAGGCAGGCAGCATGCAACTGGACATGAAAGGGGCTGGCCACACCCCTACATGGGTCCTTAAATTTCAAAACCACACCCAGGTCTTGCTCAAAAGTGCTCAAACCTGTACAAAAGGTTAAACAAAATTAAACTTAAATGTGTAAAAAGAGGAGAAATTTCAACAGCTTTTATTTGTAATTAATTTGTACATGTATGAGTGCTAAAGACATCTGTAAACAATGTAAAAAATAATTTCTCTAAAACTGCTTAATAGTAAAAGTTAAAAATATTAAACTAGCAGGAATATGTTAGTATAAACAAAAATTAGGATAGCAAAATTTACAAGTTGTAAGTGGCAGTAAATACATATTTAATAAAAGAAAAGGGAGAAAGTGGTGGCTTGAAAGGAGCTTTATTGTGTAGAATAAAAAATGCCAAGAGAAATGGGTTACCCAACCACAACTGTATCCTGAGCTCAAGAATATGTCTGACTTTGTCCTTATTTTGGAACAGAGATCTAGAAAGCCATTAATATAAGGGAAATTATAGCAGAACCTCCAGATTTTCAAGGGAAAACAAATAGAATAAGTATCAATCAAAACAACCTGCTTAAAATTAAATAGGTGTAGAGGAAACAAAATGTAACTAAGGCAAAAGATTCTCTAAATAAAACTAAGATGTTATATTGAATGTGAACAGACAGAATTCTCCTATTAAAATAAGTACTGTCAGGTTACATTAAATATATATTTGCTCTTTATAAAACACAATTCTAATGAAGTGACACAGATAAAAAATAAAATAATATACAAAGTTACTAGAAAAACATAAGCTAAGAAAAGAAAAATATGACAGTATTATTATCACATAAGTCAAAATTTATTATTTAAAGTTATATAGGAGTGAAAAATCATTATATAGTGATAAAAAGTGCAGTTGATAAATTTAGCTAAATTATGAACTAAATGAACTAAAAGCACAAAAATATGTGGAACAAATCTGCTTAATATTTAAAAAAAAACTGGATTATGACTGCTATTGTAGGGCCAGCAAAATGTGTTAGCAGGCAGGGGTGCTGGTTGCCACTCCTTGTATGAAAGTTCAGTCCTCAGGATCACTTTGGTAGAAAAAGAACCAACTGACTCCTATTAGTTGTCCACTGACCTCCACATTGTAGCATTCGCCCCTGACAGATACACATTTGCAAAATAAATACATTGTTTCTATCCTATTGTTAACAGAAGTTTTCAATGAAATCTTGGTACCTATTCATCTAATATATATAAAGATGTAAAAAACAGTTCAGCAGTTAAGCAAATATGGAAGATGGCTCAGTGTTGAAGAGAACCTACTACTTCTTTTTTTATATATACTGACAAAAATGACTAATCTTTAATTCTTTTTTGTCTCTGTGGATTTTTTATGAATAAAGTTATATTTTTTTATCCATGTATAGCCTGTGTTTAAGAGAATCTACTACTCTTGAAGAAAACCCCATTTTATTTGCCAGCTCCTGCATTGACAGCTCACAACAGCCTGTGGCTCCAGCTTTGTAAGAGCTTTGAAACCCTGTTATGGCCTCTGTTGTACAGTATTTTGTTTGTGTTCTGACAAATAAAGCTTGCCTGGAGATTAGAGGGCAGAGCTAGCCACAAGTAAACCACAGAAGCCAGGCAGTGATGGCACACACCTTTAATCCCAGCACTGGGAGGTGGAAACAGGAATATAAAGTGAGTATTGACAGGATCTCAGCCCCATTCAATCTGAGAATTTGTAGAGACAGGATCTTGCTCATTCGGTCTGAGAATTCATAAAGGTAAGAAGTCTCTCTGATGGCTGGCTGTTTCTCTTATATCCATGCAAACTTTCTCAGAACACAAACAAAATACACAACAGGCCTCTGGTGTATACACATTAGTGTGCAAATACTCACATACAGGGACACATAATTAAAAGGTAAAATAAATCTCTTTGAAAGAATTATTTAATAATACCATCAATAAACTTGTCTTGGTAGATAGATGCAGTGGTGTTTCATAGCAGGTTTGCACCAATTTTTGTGAGCTCATTATGCATAACTCTTCCCACACCCATAGTGGAGGCCATCACACTGGGGGCTTGAAATAAGCCGGGATAGGAGGATATAGACCATGGAAATTTTCAAATGTTACAAGTGTCACAAACCATCATATCAGAGAGCTGAGGGTTAAACTCTTATTGTCACATCACTAGAACTGTGCATAGAAATTTATATGCTTTTAGAGAATACAATTTGTGTGTACATATTTATCAATAGAACATGATGAAAAATTAATCATGTACTTTATTCAAGTTTACAAGTTATATATTTTTAACAAAACACCAATGGAATTTAAACTTCATAAAATCAAGATGATGAGAAGTACTGCTAGGAAATTTAAAACATTTCTTACAAGTCTTAACTCCATCATAATAAAAGAAAGTCAGAATCATCTAAAAGGTAAGGAACAATTCATTCAAAAATCTATGGAGTCAAGCACAAAGGCAAACCAAGGGATACACAGGAAATTAGCAGGAGAGCTTACATAATTTTGTTAAATGGTTTATATCCCCACACAGTCAAAAGATTAGAGTCCATAGCCCTACCAATCATAGTGCCACTCAGCAACTCCATCAAACCATGGAGTGTAGTCCCTTCAGTATTATCAGCCCAGAAAATCCAGGGTGACACCACCATATAGTGGAGCATAACTAATTATACACACTATGACAGATCCTGGTCTCAAGTCACATATTGTACAGCCTAGAATCCTCATCTGACCAGGAATATTTACAGCTCTAGCTGGCAGCATGGACCTGGGAGAGAGCAGGGTATAAAAATGAGGCAGACTAAAGTCTCATGCAACATCCAACTTTGTTCAGAGTATCAGATAATTTATGCCCTGGGGCTTAAGAAAGGTTACCTGAGGAAAGTTCTCAGGAGTTCAAGCTGTTTATAATCACAAGGACAATCAACATGTGGTTAAAAACATGTGTTTTTCATAGGGCATGGAATGTGAATGAGATTAACATATGAGTCAGATGAATCACCAGCTGAAGTAAACTCATGCCTGTCTGCTATACTTGGGAGGATAACAAGACACATTCCAAGAGTAATTCTGTGTTTTGAACAAACTGAGATCACAAGACTCATGTCTTGTTTCTGGGAGTTTTTTCAAAAAGCACTCACAAATCTCACACAATTTCATTCACGGGCCATGTTCTGACACAAGAAGCCATGGTAGAGAGCAGCCTGCAGTCTTTCCCAACCTGAGTGCCTCGGAGCAACTCAGATCAATCACAGCAAGCCTGTAACCTGCACAAAAAATCCAGTCAGCTCTTCTCACATCTAAAGAGCCCAGCTGAGGCCTAATCGATGATGAAGTCCAGCTGTCTCACTTGGCTATGGAGAAAATCTGAGGCCCTATCCAATTTTGAAGATAGCCTATGATCACATTCAAACAAGTTATCTTTCTAGCAGCACCATCAGCTAGAGAGCAAATTGGCACTCCACCTGGCCAAAGTGATTACAGATGCTGCAAAATGACTATGTCCTACTGTGAGGACAACTAGAGTACTGTAGATCTGGGGAGCACAGCTGGCTACTCCACATGACCAGAGGGAAGTTCATCAATGCTAGTCCTAGGAAATCTTAATTGTGTTTTGATATAAAGTGAAAATCAGCTATTAGCAACACAAAAGGATATGAATGTATAAAACTCACCAGTTAAATACATATCTGAATCACAATTCTTTAATTTTCCTCTTTAAATTTTATGCTTTTATTTATAAAATGTTTTTATTTATTTTGCATACAAAGCACAGATTCCCCTCTCAGCCTTCTCATGAACCTCCAGCCTTCATCCCCTAACCCTAACCCCATTCCTTTGTCCCAAATGGTAAGACCTCCTATGGGGGGTCAGCAAAGACTGCTTCATTCAGTAAAGGGCAAGCCAAGCCCCTCCCCCATGAATCAAGGCTATAATTATAGAATATGATGTGATTTTTCTGTTATTTACATTGTTTACAATGAGAAATTATTAGATCAAGTTAATGAACAGATCAATCACCTCATATATGTGTGGTGTTATACAAACTACCATAGAATTTGCCAAAAAAAGATTTTTCAGTAAAAATTATGATGAAAATGATTTTTCATCTAAAATATAATAGAAAACTGATATAAACTATAACATCAATGACTTAAAACATTAGGAGAAAGGTAACAATATAGAATTGCTGCAACTGATTGAAAATGTTCTTACCATCTTAAAATGTTATAGCTATAAAATATGCCGTGCAAGCGCTGTGATATTGACAAAGGAAAACAGAATAGTTGGTGATGTGTATGGTCTTTCTGAAGGCTGTGAATATGCTCTATTAACACTAGTTAATAAAGAAACTGTTCTGGTCTATGACAAGGCAGCTTAGAAACAGACAAAAGTCCAAGCATAGACAAAATACAAAGGGCAGAGTCAAGGAGATGCTGCAAGCTGCCAGGGAGCAAAATGTAATGGGACACAGGTAAAGCCACAAGATATGTGGCAATATATAGATTAATAGATATGGGTTAATGTAAGATGTAAGAGATAGCAAGAAAGAACCCTCAGTCACTAATCAAAAAGTTTGTAATTAATATAAGCCTCTTAGTAATTATTTTATAAGCAGATGAGAGATTGTGGGTCCAGACTTTGGGGCTAGGTGGGACTGAGAAAAATCAGACTACAAGTTGGTGAGTAAATATTAAGGGGCAGAAATAAAAGCACATGACCATAAATGTCACTAACATACAAAGGAGACAAGAAAGGAGTAGCCTAATAATAGAACTAAAAAGTAGCCAGAAGCCTATACCCAAGAGTGGGTGTTAATGTTGTGTATATCATAACCACTGCAAGCATAAATTAATTGAATTTTACAACCAAACTACATAAAATGATTTCATTATTTTCAATCCAGTCATTTGTTTTATAAGAGAAAAAAAGTCACTGTACAGACACAGGAGCAAAACCAGAATAATGGAAAATATATTCCATGGTATTTGAAATCCTAAGCAAATAGGACGACTATATTATATCAAATAAAAATAAATTTTAAGTCATGGATGATTGCAAAAAGCAAATAATGTGGTTATATAGTGATAAAGAGGTCAACTAATATAAGATATAGTGATAATTTATTCATGGAACATAAAAGATCTACACATAAGCAAATACTAACATATCTGAAAGAATAAATTAATTAGAAAAACATTATATAGTGATGAATTTAATATACTACTTTTAGTAGAGGATTATCCAGGAAGAAGTTCAATAAATAAATATTGAGAAGAAAAAAGGGAAAAATCTTCCCTTAGGTCTAAATTCCACACAGAAATGCCTATGTGTAATACCATATGCTAAACAACTGGACCAGAAATATGTGACATAAGGCAGGTGTTTCACAAGAGTCTTGTGAATTATTAATTTTGCCAAATATAATTTGACAATACATCAAAATATTTACACCATATTAACAGATGGCAAATAGATAGTTGACATCCTAATGCCATAGAACATCTTAACAAAAATTAGATGCTAAGCAAAAATTATATATGATCTGAGCATTCTTTATTATTGTTGGGGAGGTTCTAGAAAACTTAATACAATAGAAAATAAAAAATAATGGCTAAAAATAAAGAAAAGACTAAGATTCTATATTATTACTGATATGTTTTCCCTTACCCAAAAATAACAAGTTAAGTTGATGAAATTTCTACAGCCACTGAGTGTAAAAATCCTGATGTACTAAATTGGAATTACCATTTTATTTTCTAAAACAATGACAAAAGAAACCACACATCAACTATGTAAGATAGGGATATAGAAACGTATCTATCTCCACTATATGGAATAGTGGAGTTATCATGATTGAATGTCAAGCGGGTGACAAAGGGAGAAAAGACAGGCAAAATCCAATTGAAAATGTGTATATAATCTCATACATACCTTGCACATACAAATAAATTATATTAGCAGAATTGAAATTTTGTTAACAAAATATTGTCAAGATTGTGTTAGTTCAAAAAAAATGCATGATAGAGTGATAAGCAACCATCTTGTTTACTCCAAATGTTGGTGGGGGTAGTTTCAAACCTATTTGCTCCCGGAATTCTGTCTGTTGTGTGTTGGCTTATATAGCTATCCAGTCTTCCTCTTCAGCTCATCTGTCCCATGGTTTACTGATCATACAGGTACACTTGACTTGACTATATTTCTCTACCAATTATCTTCATTATACATGTGGCCACCCTTCTCATGTTGCTCTGCTAAATAACCTGCATGATTACACTGTGTAATCTTCTAACCTCATCAAAGCATGATGATAAAAGAGAGAATGTCTTGAACTTTTATTTTGATGAAATATCTGTCTTTCCATTTCCATTCATTTAACCATGGTGTTCATAAGTGTAGTTCATTGAACATGTTTGGAAGGGCATTCAAGAGACACAATTTGGGCCTGGACTAATGTAGTCATGGAAAAAAAAATCAGACAGGTGAAATTACAGTACCAAAAAAAAAATCCAGCACATTTTTGTTAGAGAATTCAAATCATCTTAAGACTAGAGTAATATTCTTACATTTTGTTTTAAATTTTAGTTATAAGATATTTTAACATTCAAGACTGAGATATGACTAATGCGGACTTTAGGAAAAAAAAACAGAAAAATCCATCCTTCCACATACCCACTAAATATCTCACTGCACAGGTCTCTGATGAGTTATTATATGACTTTGTTTGTTTGAGATCATTATCCTACTGCCTTTGAACATTATATTGTTTTGAAGAATCTGTTCCTGGCCAAACTATGATTAATTTGCAGGTATTGATCTTTTGTCCTTGATATTTAATCTTTTTGCTTTGGTGTTCTGTAGATTCTCATGGGCGAGCTTCATAATCACTGTATTAAACGATTAAAATCAAATACAAAAGAAACATATTTTTCTTGTTTTTCTCACATATAGGATCACACCATACAAATACAATTTTTTTCTGCAAATCATTAACATCATAAACTAGGAGCACACACATTTTGTCTTGAGATATTTGACTGTTCTTATATTTTTGGTTGTGAGCCTAGCCTTTAATGGCTAAGCCTTCTCTCCAGCCTTGGTTGTTCTCCAATTGAACTAACCTACAGTTATTCATTGTTTCTTCATGACTATCAACATTTTTCTTTTTGAAGAAGTTATGAGCTGCCTGGAGATGGTGCCAAGCACCTATGATCCCAACATTAAGAGGTTGATGCTGGAGGATTACTAAACCCAGAAGCTGGAGACAAGTCTGGGAATGATAAACATTTGCCAAAAAAAAAAAAGAAAGAAAAGAAAACAAGATTTTTAGAAGCAGAGATTGGAAATAGAGGGGAGAGAGCTTAAACTGCTGTGTTTATCTCCATTCTGAGTGCTTACTATTTGTGTGTGTGTGTGTGTGTGTGTATGTGTGTGTGATACAGATTTAAAAACCATAAAATCATAATTTATGAATGGAATTAAATCATAGTTAGGCCCATGGGAAGCTATTTAATGTAAAAACACTTAACAAACACCACCATAGTAGTCATCCTCATGCCCTCAGCCATCTTCCTGAGATTAACAGAGATTTCACAAAAGGACTAGAGAGATGCTGTGGGCTCAAGTCATCTGCTGGCAGTTTTCATGTAAAAATCAAACTCTCATGATATGACACAAGTTACCACTATACAGATGCATTTCTCTTTGGGGACTAATAAATCTAGTTTATATGAAAGGATCAATTCACCCTAGTAGTACAGATTTGACCCAGTTCTTTAGGGAAAATATGAGCTCCCCATTTTATATTAAAGATGCAGTTATCCACTCTCTCATGTTAGCAAGCAGTAGGTTTCTGCATTATTGAAATAATTCTTTTGTAGTACTGCATTTTTTCCATTTCTCCATCAGAAGGGATATAACAGATGTTTTGGCACATTCTGATGTAACATATTAGTAACACCTATCTTCCCTGCTAGAATGCACACTCTGTGAAGTTAGAATTCTCATCTGGCTGGACTTCAATGCCAATTGTATTGTAAACCTTGTGTGGTTCTTGGGACAAAGGAGGAGCTTAATGTTTATGGCCCAAAATGAGATAATTGGAAAGGGGGAGAGTGAGAGGGAGGAGAAATGTCGGGAATTAATCAGGCATGTGAAAATGAACAGTGGCTCATTATCCAGTGGATGGTTCCTGTTGCACAAATTCTGGTTGTTATTAAATGAAACACAGAGCCATATATGGAGGAAAAGCTGGAATATCACAGAAAGAGAAACAGACCCCAGTGAAATCTCACCCAGCCAAGCTATCTTCCAGCTTCCCCAGCCTCACTCCTCCTCGGCTTCTATAGAAGAATCATCTGTCCTCTTTGCCTACCTTAAGTACCTTCTTCACCCAGTTGTTTCACATCCAGGTTAAGATTAAAGGTGTGAGCTACTGCTGTTTGCTAGTTAGGCCTTGAACTCACAGAAACACAGAAAGATCTCTGTCTCTGGAATTATAGGATTAAAGGCATAGGTCTTTCCCCATGCTGGTATTAAAGGTATGAGTTACTACACTCTCTGACTCTCCGGTATTGACTGTGGGTGAGTCTGCTCTCTAATATTCCAGACTGATTTTTTTTAAAATATACAACATATCACTACAAGTTTCTATTATTATTGCTGTCCCTACTTCACATTTTGTAGACAAAAACCCTAAATACATTTGCCTGCATTTGCAGGGGTTTTATTAGGCTTTCAGACATTGTGACAGCCCTAACCATGACAGAGTTAGGTTTTCTTTTCTTTTTTTTTTAAATCACTGAAGTGAAAACTGTATTTTCTCAACAGTATGGGTAGACTATAACTACAATCCTTTTGCTTCAGAGTCTCTGCCATCCTCACCCTCAATTCAGGTCAAAGTTCATAGCAGCAATGCACAAGTCCTCTGCCAGGCAAGTGTTCTTTATTCTTGGGCCAGAGTTCACAGGTCAGTCAGTCCAGAGACTCATGGGAGGATGATCACTGTCTTTGTCTAGGCACAGAGCGCTGGCTTCCTCCTCCAGGCATGAGCCCCCTACAGCACCCAGAGACATATTTTCAAGAGATTATTTATAAAAACAACAAAACATTACCACAATTGCTTTCATATTTCTATGCTAAACATAGGTTCCATTTTTTTCTAATTTGTTTTATGTTGCTGTGATAAGACACTTACCAAAAGCAACTTAGGAGAGAATGAGTTTCATTTAACTGATAAGCTTACAGACTATCTTTGAGGGATGCCAAGGCAGGAATTCAAAGAAAGAAACAAGGAGAGAGGAAGTGTTTCAAAGACCATAGAAGAATGTTGCTTAAAGGCTTCTGGGCTCATGTTCAGCTACATATCTTATAAGCCTAGGCATATACCTGCCAGATATGGACCCACCCATAGTGAGCTATCCTATACCAATTAGAAATCAAGAAAATGCCACCATAGATATGTCCTCATGCCAACTTGATTGAAGCAACTCCTCAACTGAGGTTCCTACATCCCAGATGTGGCATGTTGACAGCCATGATCAGCCTCCTCATCATGTATAAATCATTTTCTCCAGAGATACCTATACAAGAAACAATAAATTTCTGTTATGTTAGATTTAGATTTTATTAAAGGATTAATTTATTGCTTTATACCATTCAACGAAGTTGACTTTTAAATGTTTGTGTGCTTAAATGTAGAATTGTGAAGGTCCAATTCAAGAATGTTTTCTGTTACAGGAGCAGCGTACTAATTCAGTTGTAGAGAGATCCAGTTTATCTCCTTTACACTTAACCATCCTCAGGATTGCTTGTCTAAGCTAGAAAAACAAGCATTGGTACTCTGCTAGCCTTTTACATTTCTACTATAGTCCATGTAATTATCTCAAGAGTATTATGATAATGCATCTGCTTTCAAGAAGATTTTCATATTTCTTAATCCAATTAGAGAGCTGTTGGTTACATCCAAGCTATGCATGCCAGCATTGTAACCTTAGAGTTACTGTGCCATGCTGGTCATTGTTGTAGTTCATAGGCATCATAGCTATTGGAGCAAGGCTAATGGCTACTCTCCTACCTTGGAAACTTGCATGGCTGCTTATAGTGCCATGAAAGCTAGTCTTCCAGAAGGAGACATTGAGGTTAGATCCAATTGAGATCCTTTGAGTTTTATGTCTGAACTATATGATATCTTAAGCAATATAGATTTAATTACCTTCAACCTCAAGGGACAGACAAGAGCAACAGCAATAACCTATAATGGTTTGGGCATCTCTAGGACAACCCTGACCAACAATGTAAAAGGAGGCTTCTCAAGACTAGTGATGCAGTTTTGTTAGATAGTCTACAGTTTAGGGTAGGAGCATTGTCAACTCAGGTGAGAAAAACTTATTTAAACTATATTACATGATGTACATGGACATACAGACTTCCCTATATTTTATATTATTTAGGCAATGTAACAATGTAATTCTCTATGGCTTCTTCAGACATTCCTACTTTTTTTTTATTAACTTCATACTCTTTGGCCCATGTCTCAAGCACATTATTAGCTAGCTCTTTCATCTTAAATCAACCCATTTCTTTTAATCTGCCTGCCATGTGGCCAGGCCTGTGGATCACCTGGATTTGCTACATGCTTCTTCTTCAGGGGTCGTATGGAGACTGCTTAACTCCACCCTCCTTCTACCTGTCTGTCCTCTGATTCTCCACCCACCTCTACAGCGCTCCACATAGGCCAAACCAGTTCCTTTATTTTCAGCATACAGAACATTCCACCACACTTCCTCTTTTCTGTCTAATCAAAAAGGAAGGTTTCAATTTCCATATAGCAAAATTACAACAGAACAATTCTCAAGCAGGAATTATAGTCACCGTATCAATTCTATTTGTATTCACAAAATTAAAGAGAATATTCCATTATCTACCTTATCATTGTGAGTCTAAAGTTTCATATCTAATATATCTTTCAAACTAAAAAGAACTATACCTATAATTATTAAACATTCAACCACATCAAAGACCACAGAAGGATATAATATTATCCAAATAAACAGGAAGTGCAAGCAACTTCCGAAGTCTAGAAAATGATAGAGATGACACCTGTCTGCCTGGACAGTCACCCAAAGTTCCTTTGTAATGTTGGGGCATCATCTTCAGCCTAAAGGCCCAGAATCTCTGACATACCTTTCAGTGATGCAGGAAATCTGTCATAGTCCATCAGTTGCTTCTCCTTGTGTCCTGAAGAATGCCAGGCAATTTTTTCTGCAAAGCAGGAACCCGAAGGACCATCTCAGCTTGTTCTGTCAAAGTTCAGAGGTCACTTTCCTACGGAACCTGCAAGTCCAGTTTATACAGCATACTATCAAGCAGTCAATACCAGAACAGTTTCTACTCCAGTGGTGAACTGTTGCCACAAAGTAAATTCCACATGAAGTTTCTTCAATGCCCATCATTTTCCTGAAATACATTGGTGCTGCTACAAGCAGACCCATCTCACTGTCCAGAAAAGTCTAAGTTCTTAAAATAATTTAAATACCATATTCTGCATGTCTTTGAAGTGTTTGAAGACTACCAATCTAATTGAAATATGTCTTTATATACCTACAAAAACCTAACTAAAATGACTATAAGTTTGGTTATTATAGATGACCATTAATCTGCATTTCTCAATTACACATTACAATTTTAAATGAGTTACATCAGCACCATACATTGATCAAGAGTAGAAAAATACATACAGCATAACAAAATTGACCTTAAGTTTATATCAATAAATCAAAATCCATTTATCTTTTCTAATAATTCATATATATTTCCCCCCCCTTTTTTAAAGAGATTGACTATGACCATTAACCATTTGTAATGAAAACAAATATTAATAAGTAATATTTTGGGGAAATTGGACGTAGCTTTCTTTCTTTTACTACTTCCTGCTGACAAAGGACGTTGCTGATCTCATGGGGTCTTGAGGCTGGATCATCCCAATTGGCATCTTGGAAGGTGATCTTCCATTCAGAGAATTTCAGGTGGCCTTGGCAAATGAAACCACATTTGACTGGAACCAATCCACAGGTTTTGATCTTCTGTGGAAACAAAAACAGAAACTCTTTTCCCAAGCAACATATTCTTATAAACAGATTTCAAAGTCAAGATATCTTTAAAATATATATGTTTGTCCAAATTAGCAGCCTTAGCAATCAACCATCTTTCTGCAGTTAGCTCATTAAAAGTTAAAAAATTAAAAGAAAACACAATAACCATAATCCAGACTCTCTGTTTATCTGTCATCTTCATGTGGCCTTTTTTTTTAATCTTTATTTCTATTTCTCCTTTTTAATGGCTTTCTTTACCCCCTTTTTCTTCTCTCTGAAGCCTATGCATATTTTACATACATTGTACCCCATTTAGAGGTTTTGTGAGTCTAAATCTGTTTTATTGAGAATTCTTAATCATTTTCCAACCCAAAGAGCTTTTAAAATGTCAGTATCACTTTAATTGATGAGTCTGCCCCTTTTGGCTGCTTTTCAATATGGCTGAGGTGCCTGCTACATCTCTGCCACTGCCGGCAACCAGAACGGACTCAGGAAATGCTGCTACTAGAAAAACTGTTTTTGACTCTGTTTCCTTTCTGTTCAGTATAAGCAGAAACCTTAAATCAATGACACTTATGCCAAACCTTCCGTGAAACATATGGGTTTAACTGTGTGCCACAGATGCACCATCTTTAAATTCCTGCCTGAACAATCCACTGTCTATGTACCATAAATCAGTTCAAATATGCAATTCAGAAAGCCGCTTTTGGCTCTGTTTCAGTGATCTAGAATGCTTTTTCAGCTTTTTAAACTTTCTTAGGCTTTATGTGGGTGTTCGGGCCCACCCAGGGACGCCATCTGTTGTAGTAGTGGGCCTGGAGGTTCAGACCTGGCCCGCGGTGACTTTTGTCCCCCAAGGAAATGAATCAGACACTTATATTAACTTCATACTGTTTGGCCCATGTCTCAAGTACATTACTAGCTAGCTCTTTCATCTTAAATCAACCCATTTCTTTTAATCTGTCTGCCACATGTCCTGGCCTGGATTCACTACATGCTTCTTCTTCTTCTTCAGGGGTCGAATGGAGACTCAGACATTCCTACTCTTATTTTTACCCTCTCGTACTTATCTGCCTCCTTCTCTAATAAAAGCCCTCACCATTTTTCCCAATTCTTTATTCAGATGAGGTATCAAATACTGGTATTAAATGACCTCTTTTTTTTCAACATTAACTAAAATGATATATAATAGTAATATCTATAAAATTTTTCTAATTTTTATATTATATTTTGGTGTGTATTTATGTGTATGTGTGTGTGTTCCTGTATGTGTACATGTGTGTGTGATGGGTACAGAGAGGTCATAGGATTATTTTTGGAGTTGGTTCTTTCTTTCCACTATATGGGCCAGAGTAACTGAAGTCTAGATATCAGGCTTGATGCCAATTTCTTTAACCTACTGATGCATCTCACCAGCCCCAGAAATATTTTTATAAAGGCCTCTAGTTTTGTGCTTGACCAGGCAATTATGTACCTTAAATTAATCAAATTGATACATATAATTTGAATAAATCTATTTATGTCACAGATAACTAAGTTTCCAGAAATGAATTACTTTCATATTATTCTACCAGATTTATAAATATATAATTTTTGTTCCAAAACATATTGAAAATGTCAATATGATCACTTCACATGTATAGCAAAAAACTTGTTTGAAGAAAATGAGGACATTCTCTCAAATAAACTCAATTATTAGAAGAGAAAAGAAAAACCCTAAAACAATACAATATCTTTTTCTGACTAACTGTAGGAGTAAATTAGAATTGAACAGCAATCTAAGGTCAACTGTCCTGTACAAATATGTGTGTGCAGAACTGAAGGAACATTGCTAAGACAAGCGTGCACACATGCCTCTGTGCTATTCTGTATTATTCCTGCCTTTTATTTCCTTCTCCCCTTGTTAGACAGAGAAATATACCTTATAGTGAGATTAAATTATCCATAATTGCTTCTGTTTCTGAAATAAAGAGAAACATGAGAGACTCATCCACAAGCAGGCTCCTACTGCCATGAGATCTGCCCCTACAATGGGCTTATCCCACCAAACCTAGAAACTACTTCAAAATATAAAATGAGATGCCCTGAGTACCTTTGTTTCTACATTTCCAATCTGAGATGGTACCAAATGAATGTACACAGAGGAAACCCACAGTTCTCAAGGCCCAGCTGCAGAATCCCAGCCTCTAGTGTCAGCTTCAAGCTGCTTGTTGATGATCAAGAAGCAAGCTGGACAGAGACATACATGAAAATTATATCAGTGTCATACACTGAAAACACTTCTCACATTTTAAGAGATGAGTTCCCAGGTCAAAGTCATTCTCCAAAATGAAGTATGCCTGGTAACTAGAAAGAAGTAGTAAAAAAATTGGGTATCTCTTGGATTTGGACACTCTCAGTATGTGGCCTCCTAGGGTGCCAACCTAGTCTGTAATGAAAACAATTTATTCATTTGCAGATGCTTCCACTTTGAGGTATTCTCAAAGGAAAGCTGAACTGTGAACTGTGAATTCAGAAGGCAGAGAAACATAAGCATGTTACCAACACAGCAGTAAAATCATGACATGATTCATGTACAACATATTGGCATCATTGGTGTTTTGGATGCTTTTATTTTATTTTTTTTTTAAATGTGGAAGAGTTAACAATAACTATATAGAGGATAAGAATGATAAGCATGGCTTATCAAGGGTAGACATACAAATAAGATTGCTACACCTATATTTTCTTTGTGTTCATCTTTCCCTCTGAATTTTTTTTTTCCATCCCTGTATATCCTTATTCAAGGTCTCTTCCCCCTCCCAACACATCTGGTCACTTTTTTTTT
>PVIH01011904.1:31489-66554 GCA_004025045.1 Sigmodon hispidus | reverse complement strand
AACTGAAGAATGGATTAACAAACTGTGGTACATCTACACAATGGAATACTACGCAGCAGTAAGAAAAAATGATATCCTAAAATTCACAGGCAAATGGATGGATTTGGAGAATATCCTCCTGAGCGAAGTCTCACAAACTCAGAGAGATAAGCAGGGGATGTACTCACTCACTAATGGTCTCTAAACAAACAAACAAGAAGAAAAAAAAAGCCAAACATGCCCAAGCGGCAAACCACAACCACTGAACAGTTTGGGATCAGAAACACCCTGGACTGACCCTTTGGATCCCACGCCACCTAGAGGAACACCTGACTCACTCTTGAGGGAGAGGGGAAAGAACTGGATTTGGCCAGAGGTGGAGACTGATCTAAGCATTAATGGGTCAGTGGGACCATAGGACTGTATGCTCCCTGCCCAGGGAGGGGATGGGGAGTTGCAGAGGAAAAAGAAAAAAGAAAAAAGAAAAAAAAAAAAAAGTGACCAGATGTGTTGGGAGGGGGAAGAGACCTTGAATAAGGATATACAGGGATGGAAAAAAAAAAATTCAGAGGGAAAGCCGAACACAAAGTAAATATATGTGTAGCAATCTTATTTGTATGTCTACCCTTGATAAGCCATGCTTATCATTCTTATCCTCTATATAGTTATTGTTAACTCTTCCACATTTTAAATTCTTTTTACTGTGTTTTTTTTTTTTAATAAATACAAAATAAAGGAAAAAAAAAAGAAAACGACACTCACATTTCTAAAATATTGGTTATAAATATCTGTTTTCATTTTAGGGGGGATGTGGTTACAAACTGTTATTTGCCATAGTCAATATCTTTCTAAAAGAAGAAAGGGAACTATGATATAGAAATGATGGAAAAATGGGTAGGTGATTATGATGGGGGAAAAGGCTAGATTATTGAATCTACTTTAATCCAAAAAAACAACTGTCAATCTCAAAATATTTGACATTAGTATCAATTTGAGTTAATTGATACAAGTTTAAAGTTAATTTCGTTATACTGTATGCATATTTCTACTCTTGCTTAAGGTACTGTGTATATGCACCTCAATTAAAAATATAATGTATAATAAAGAAATAAAAATTAATAGTTGGTCATCTGGAATAGTGAAACTTATAGTCATGTTCATTTTCTAGGTGTACAAAGATATATTTCAGGTAGGTAGGTAATCTTAAAACACTTCAAAGACCTATAGGATATGGCATTTAAAATGTTTTAATAACTTAGACTTTTCATGACAGTGAGACATGTCTCTCTTGGCAGCAACCATAGGAAAGATGAAGGGCATCAAAGAAACTGCATATGGAGCTTGTTTTCTTTTATGGCAAAAGCTAGCCTTATGGGGGAGAACCCCTAACCAACCAAAAAAACCAAACAAACAAGAAAACAAAACAAAACATAGAACCAAAAAAACAAAAACAAAAAAACAACAAAAAAATATCTCCTTCCTCACTGCTGACACTGTCCAAACTGGACCAGCAGAACACAAAAAATAGGGTGACTGCTAAAGGTAAAGGTAAGGCAGTCTTAAAAAATTCCCTGCTTCATAGGAAGGTCTGTTAGATATGCTTGGCCTATAGGCCAGAAATGGATACCCCAACATTACAGAGAAAACTTGGGTGACTGTCAAAGCATCCAGCTGTTTGTGTAATTTCTCACATTTTTGGGGGAGTCACTTGTCTTTACTTCCTGCGTACTCATGTAATACTATTTTGTTCTCCAGGTCTCTGACAGAGTTGAAGACTAGATAGGTATAAATTTATAAATTATAAATTCTGGATCAGACAGGAGTGGATGCTGAACTGAGCAATATTGGGACCTTGGGACCTCCTGCCCATGCTGGGGAGGAGATGGGGAGATGTGGAGAAGAGAGAGTGACTGGAGAGAGTGGGAGGAGGAAGAGACCTTGAATAAGATCTCTTATTATAGAATAGAAATGTGACTTTATTCATAATAAAAAAAAACAAAGAGAAAAAAAAAAGAACCTAGAAACAACCTAGTTGCCCCTCAACTGAAGAATGGATTAACAAGCTGTGGTACATTTACACAATGGAGTACTACTCAGTAGTAAGAAACAATGATATTCTATAATTTGCAGGCAAATGGATGGATATGGAGAATATCCACATGAGCAAGGTTTCACAATTCCAGAAAGATAAGCATGGAATGTATTCACTCATTAGTGGACTTTAAACAAAAAGCAAAGCATGTCCAAGCTGCAAACCACAACCACTGAACAGCTTGGGATCTGAAACACCTTGAACTGGCACTTTGGAGCCCATTCCCTCCAGAGGAACACTTGAGCCAGTCTTGATGTGGGGATGAGGAAAGTAGATTTGCCTGGAGTGGATGCTGAACTAAGTCACCTTGGGACCTTATGACCTCCTGTCCTTGCTGGGGAGGAGATAAGGAGATGGGGAGAAGAATGACTTGTAGGGGTGGGAGGGGAAGGGCATTTGAACAAGGGAATATATGAATAAAAAATGAGACTTTATTAATAATAAAAAATCATAGTTTTCCTTAGTTATAATAAGGGTAAATTATATTTGAGACTTTAGGCTCACTCCAATGGATAAATTAAGGTTTTTCTCTACTTTTGTCCAATAAAAATAGATTAGGTATTATAACTATAATTCTTTCTTGATAACTGTTTTGTTGTAACTTTACTATGTTAAAACCTTCCTTTTTGATTAGACAAAAAGGGGAAGATGCTGTGGGATGATCCTTATGCACACTGTGAATATGTATTATTCTCATTGGTGAATAATAAAGCTGTTTGGCCTATAGCAAAGCAGGATAAATGAGGACTGGGATGAAGAAGGGTGGAGAGATGTGAGTGAGCTGCCCAGGAAGCAAGGTACTAGAAGACTGGTAAAGCCATGGGACGCATGTCAATACATAAATTAGTAGAAATGGGTCAATTTAAAAGTAAGAGGTAGTTAATAAAATTCCTGAACTTTTTTTTTTTATTTTGTAGTTAATATAAGCTTTTGTGTGTTTATTTGGGAACAGGTAGTCAGTACAGAAAAACTCTGCCTCTGTTTACACTTCTCCAATTTCTTTTTTCAAAGACTTGAAGTCTTTTACTTGCTCAGTAAGAGTTACCACAAGCAAGATATTTTATATTATTTGTAGCTATTGTGAAGGGTGTTGTTCCCCTGATTTCTTTCTCAGCTTATTTATCATTTGTGTATAGAAGGGATACTGGATTTTTTGTTTGTTTTGGGTTTTTTCTTTTAGTTGATTTTGTAACCAGATACTTTGCTAAAATTATTTATAAAATGTAGAAGTTTCCCATTAGAACTTTTGGGGTTGCTTATATATACACTATCGTATCATCTGCAAATAGTTAATACTTTGATATCTTCTTTTCCAAATTTCCCTTTGACTTCCTTTAGTTGTCTTATTGCACTAGCTAAAACTTCAAGTACTATATTTAATAGATATGGAGAAAATGGAAAGCCTTGTCTTGTTCCTGACTTTAGTGGAATTCCTTTAAGTTTCTCTCCATTCAATTTGATGCTGTCTTTATGATGTTTAGGTATACTTCTTGTATCCCTGATCTCTCCAAGACTTTTATCAAGTGGTACTGGATTTTTGTCAAAGGCTTTTTCAGCATCTAGTGACATAATATGGATTTTTCTTTTAGTTTGATTATATGGTGGATTCAACTGACATCTTTTCATATGTAAACCATCCCTGCATCTCTAGATGAAATCTAACTACATCATGGTGGATGATATTTTTGATGTGCTTTTGAATTTGGTTTGCAAGTATTTTATTGAGTATTTTTGCATCTATGTTCATGAGGAAAGTTGGTCTGTAACTCTTGTCTTTGTTGAGTTCTTGTGTGGTGTGGGCATCAGAATGACTGGTCCCATACAATAAATTTGGCAATGTTCTTTCTGTTTCTATTTTGTGGGATAATTTGAGAAGCATGGCCTTAGTTCTTCTCTAAAAATCTAGTATAATTATGTGCTAAAACCATCTGGCTCTGGGCTTTTTTTTTTTGAGATTCTTTTAATGACTGCTTCTATTTCCTTGGGAGTTACAGGTCTATTTAAATGGTTTACCTCTTCTTGATTTAACTTTGGTAAGTGGTATCAAGTGGAACAAGAAAATTGTTCATCTCTTTTAGATTTTCCAATGGAGCATAGGTTTTTCAAATATGACCTAATGATTCTTTAGATTTCTTTGGTTTATACTGAACTACTCCACTATCTAGAACATTCTTACTAATGTCTTTTGGCAGTCTACAATCTGTAACTACAAGTGGGATGTATAGGTCAGCTGGTGACTTCCAAAATGATTGCATATTGACTTTCATTTTCAACAGAAGTGTATGAAAGCTTCATTAAGTACATTTTTAATGAGAATCTAATATTTAAAAATATTTCTGTAGATTCAGTAATGTTCTTTTTGAGACAAGGTCTTACTATGTTGACCCAAATTGACCTCCAATTCACAATCTTCCTGACTCAGCCTCCTGAGTATCTAGGATTACAGATATATGCACAAACATATGGAAGAGCCATGCATCAGTAATAAGTCACTTAATTATTTGGCTGTATTGTGTGAAATGCACCAGTAAGTCATTTGTTATGCCAACAGTGGCATGTGCTCACAAAAAGCTAGATAAAATAGCATGCTACACACTTAGTATGGAATGAACTGCATCTGTGCATGGATAGCCGAACAATAGGTTTATTTCTAGCATCACTGCAAACATGTAACATTTGTGCTATGATGTGACACAAAAATCACAAGTACATAGTCCTTTCAGATGGGCTTTTTTCAGCCAATAATACACATTAAAGTATTTTCATGCTTTGATAGCTCTGTTTTAATTACAATATTTTAATTGTTTTTCTGAGAATTTCATACTATGCATTTTGATCATCTCCTCTCCCATCTCCTCCCAGATCTACCATCTCCATCCTCAACTTCCTACACACCTAACTTTGAATTTTCATCATCTTCAAACAAACAAACAAAAACAAAACACTTCTAGTCCAATTTGTGTTGCACAGTTACTCTTGAACATGAGACTTGTCCTGGAGCATGGTTTTATTGAGTCACTATACTTTCTATATTATCAAAACAATTACTCTTGAAAATAAGGTCTGCCCTAGAGCATGGCTTTATGAATCACTATAATTACTATATTGCCAGATATACTATGACTCCAACTCTTAGGAGGCATCCAAAAGACGGGGGAAAAAAAAAAAAAAGAAATCTGTGACCCTGAGCCTAATATTTCTTCTCACTAGGGACAGTTACATGGATCTTTTGTCAGAAAGGTTTGTTGTATTAAGTTATTGATATTTTATGGTTTCCTGGGCTAGCAGTAAGCATTAGGTTAATTTTAAATGCTACAAATTCTTGGATAATGCTTTGAAATGTGGGAACTGTTATCTCCTTTTCTATGACCTGGCTAGGCCTAATATCTGATTTCCAAGCAAAAGGATAGGAAAAAAGTTATTTCTGTTTGTTTTTGAAGATTGGTCAAAACAGACATGCCATTTCAGCCTTCACTGCAGCATTCCAGTTGGGTTTTGTGAGCGTCAACCTAGCTAGAGTCATCTAAGAAGAGGAAAGCTCAACTGAAAAAGTGACTCCAATCAGACTGTCAGTAGGTACGTCTATAGTACACTTTCTTGATTGATGATTGATGTGGGTGGGCCCATCCCACAGGGGTGGGGGTGCAACAAGGGACACTGACAGCCTTAGGAAGGTGGTCCTAGGCTGTATAAGAAAGCAGGATGAGTAAGAAACAGGGAGTAAACGAAGAAGCAGCTCTCCTCCATGGCTTCTGTCTTAGTTCTTGCTTTGAGTTCCTGCCTTGGCTTTCCTCAATAGACTATGACCTAGAATGTAAGCCAAATAAACTCTTTCCTCCCCAAGTTTTTTGGTCATGGTTTTAGCACAGCAATAGAAATTCTAAGACAGAGTTCCAGCTGAAGCTACTAAGTCTGCTACACTCCTGCTCACTGTGAGAAGTCCAGGCCACACAGTGAGCTTCTGATAGTATGCACAGTCTTTCTAGTAGAGCTACAACAGAAAATCCAGCTTACTGCTCACTAGACCACATAGCTGTTTCAAACTACTGTACTTGGATTTATTACACAGACATAGCAACCTAGAACACTGATAAACAGTAATACTTGCCTTTTCATACACACAACTGAACAGCTGTGATAAACTAAATTACAGTTTTAAAAAAAAAGCTGGTGAACTATTTATCCCTGGCTTAGAAACTTTGTTATTGTTTTCTGCACACAGAGAGTTATCTCCCCAGCTAAATCAGTGGCTATCATTATTTTCATAGGAGTTTATTTATAGAAATATTTTGCAATCACAGTCAAGTGCATGCATGCAACTGAATGCTCTATTCGGTGGTACTTGTATTTCCAAATATTTTATACTGATATTTCCGCCCTAAATAATTTCATTATTTAAAAGTATGGGGTTTGCCCTTGGATCCCACTCCCCCTAGAGGAACACCTGACTCAGTCTTGATGTTGGGGGGTGATAAGTGGATTTGCCAGGAGTGGAGGCTGAACTAAGCAATATTGGCACCTTGAGACCTTGGGATCCCCTGCCCAGGGGGTGGGGGGTGGGGGTGGGGGATTGGAGAATAAAGAATGACCTGATGTGGTGGGAGGGAGAAGGGACCTTGATTAAGGATATACAGGGATAGAAAATAAAGAATACTTCTTTATTCATAATAATAAAAAAAAAGTACGGGGGTTTGTTTTGTTTGTGTTAGGCAGTGTCTCCCACAGCCCAGACTAGACTCAAACTCTGTATGCCAGAATGGTCTCAATATCTTGATCCTCCGATCTCCCCAGTACTAGAATTACATATGTGAGGCATCACTGCCAACTCTATAGTTGTGACTAAATTCTTGCTGTTATTTATAAATAGGTCAAGATATCAAACAACAGATCCTAATAAAATCCTTTCCAGCTGAAAATACTTCCCTATACTATAACCACTCTTCAGGCCATTTTCCATCTTCATGGACTTCCCTAGGCTCTTTGGAAGCCCCTATCCTATGATTTGTCATAGTGTTTTTGGTGCTGCCCATGCTTAACAGGTAAGCACTTCCAGAGCAAAGTGTAAAAGCAGGTGAAACAACAACAAAAGCCAAAATGTAAAAGGACCAACAATTAAAAGCAAATATTCCATTCTCTGGTGTTCGGGCCCTCACTTTGTTGCCCAGCTTAGTGATTTCTGATGTTATATGCAAACAACTAAAGCTTAACTCCTAAGACAGGTAGATGTGTCAATATTGGCTCCCAAGATAGAGTCTCAATGAACTGTTTTAGAATTCACCACATATGTATACCATTTTGGTGGCTCTCATGTTATATCTCAAAGAGTTGGTATCTTTCCCCTCTTTGTTTGGATAATTGAAAGTGTAAGTTGACTTACACTTAGAATGTCTTTCTGAATGCCTTCCTTGTAAGCTTTTTGCTTAAAGTCTAGATTCAAATACCCACAAAATAATTCCTACTCACTCTAGCTAGTTCTGAAAATCCTTTTCTGTATTGTTAAGAATTCCAGTTTAATATGAGTTAAGGTCCCTAAAGGAAGAGTGCTGAGTGTCATAGTATGGAGCTGTGTGCATATCTGACCCTTTTCTGCTGCTGCTAATGTCCTCTGGCACCTCACCCCAAAAGAGCAGTTTTAGAGAAGGTAAAGTGGCATTATAAGGCTCCCCTCCAACCCCGTTTAAACTCTATTAGAATATGAGCTCTCATGGCCAAGTGACTCTTAACTGCTGTAGAAGGGCCCTACGCCCACTTAGGGGGTGTGATTCTGAGAACTAATGTGTTGAACAGCATTTATTATTCTATCAAAGCTTTTATATCATTTGTAGTCTGGTAACTATCAGTACCCTGGCTTGTCACTCGTGAGTCCTATAAGGCTCTATTTTCTTTCTCCCATTTGCTAATTCTTCATAATTCACGACTTAACTAAATGAATTGCTTGTTATATGACAGTTTTGTTTCTAATTTAACAACTATTGTTTAGGTTTCTTTCAAGTGGGCCATAGAAATATGATTTAATAAGTTATCCATGTATTCTACTTCAAAGTGGAAAAAGTACAATAAGTGTCAAGTCTCCGTGTTTTACGCAAAGGAAAAAAAAAAAAAAAAGTGTCAACTGTTTTCCTAAGATGTCTACCGAGCATTAATTGCTTGATACTGCCACATAAAGCTACAAGTCTGAGTTCTCTAAAATATATTTGGGGGAGGTAAAGCGGAGTGTTCTGAGGAGTTAGTATTTTCTCACCAACTCACGGCAACAAACTCCAAAGTGCTTTTTCTGCACTTATTTCCAGTTGCTTAGCCACTGCGGAAGGCACAGCCAGAAGCGAACGGTTCCAATGGCGCAGTTCACGGAGGAAGCAAAGGCGGGACTTCCCTTTTGAAGGCGCTAGTCTGGCTTGCCCGTGGGCCTCTCCCTCCGAGCATGCGCCGTGCTTAGCTTCACCGTGGCCCTGGCAACCGCCAGGCCCCGCCCTGTGGTGTCCCGCAGAAAGGGCTCCGGGCAGGGCGCAGAGTGGAGGCGGTGTGGGCCGCGAGTTCGGCGTGGAACAGGTCGGCCTTCCCTGGGTAGGGTGGCTGGGCACGGGCACCCGACGGGCCCCGCGGAGGTCGTACCGCTGGCAAGAGCCACTTATTTCTTGCCCGTGGGGACGGACTGGAATGGTTTAAAGGCCAAATAACGATTTACGAGGCTTCCCGATTTGGGGGAGCCCAGTCCTGACCCAGCCAGGTCCCTGTGAGCGCCATTCTGTAATTCAAGCTTTGCAGTGGTTTGAGAAGCTTAGTTCACGGAAGGCGGAAGACAGGGGTGTGTATGCTGTTACCATCAGCCAATAAGCAGAGGCGTTTCTTGTGTCTGTTTCTTGGGAATGTGAGACAAATATATGGACACTTTGCTAATTCCGTGAGGTTGGGTAAGAATAGTGATGCCTAAGATTGCAGCCTTTCAGGACTGTTTATGATTGGTCTCCAAATTGAAACTTTACAAAGACAGACTGCCTGTTATATATCCTGTTCTGTGAAAGAGGCTTCTATTCCTATGTTAAAAAATGGCGGTATCTTGGATTTAAAAAAAAAAAAAAGAAAAGATATTGTGCCTCTACAAATATAGTACTTAGTACTTGACAAATACTGCAAATGGTTTGTCTGCTCCTGAATTAATTAGTCCACAACTGAAGATAGAAAATTTAAAGACTGTTTCCTTGGGAAGCAAATTAACTTACTGTGATGGAAAAGGTAGCCTTTTCCCTTACTTTAAGGAAAATAAAGTTATTAAGTTGCAGTTTGTGCTAGGCTTTGTTGAGCCCCGAAGTTGAGTCGTGAGATGCATCCTGGATGTGTTTTATATAATGGTTTAAATTTAGTTGTCACATATTTGAATCTATCCAGAAGTGTATGTATATGTACGTGTACACACACACACACACACACACACACACACACACACACACTCAAGAATAGATAGATCGGAAAGAATTCTACTTCCAGAATGAAAGCATCACTGAAAGGTGCCTCTAAATGAATACATTCTTCCATATCAAATATATGGATCCAATAATAAGTACTTAAAAGATTTGGCTTTGCCTATGTGGATTGATAAGAAACTGAATTAGAATCTAATTTTGAACCTAAAAATAGATGTTATGTGCAAAGTAGACAGGATGACACTACATGAATATAATTAATTTTGGAGAAATTAGGCAGAAGGAGGAGTTATAAGTTAATTTTTTTCAGCATAAGTTGCATGATGAATAAACCATCCAGATGCCAATTATTTGTTCATTCGTTAGGAATCGCCGTTGTTTTTCTAAGTCTTTCCAGTCCCCACAACACCAGCTACATTTCTCTTCACATATTTGATGGTAAGTATACACTCATATACCCCCACGTCCTCTTTTCATTAATTGTTATCACACACACACTCACGCAAATACATAACCTGTACAGAGAATATTCATAGTTCTTACTATGGGCTAGTTCTTACACTTTTTTAATCTTTACTAAAGAATCTGAAGGGCATGTAGTTTGAAAAGTTTAAAAGTCTTAAGATCATATATTTCACCTTATGGGATATTTTACAAATATAATTGTCAGTAGCTGTCTCAGCATTAGCAGATGTGCTATGGTTGACTATTCCATTCGGAGAGGAATACATCTTGTAGAACATATCTATTCTAGGAAGGACAGCATGTCTCTTGTTTTTCTTCTACCCTCACTCCATAATCATTGGGAACACTTGTGATCTCAAAGGTGTGGGAATTTCCTCCCAGCAGTAATTCCATGGTAGATACCAGCTGGTGTCCTGGAATTCAGCCTGGACACTACTGGAGACAGGGTCAGAATCCACAGGCTGACAGTTCAATCTCTAAGATTGTCCCATCCTCATAGCCAGTCACAAGCTGGGCCTTCAGAGTTTCCCACCAATTAGCTACAAACTGAGATTCCTTCAACTCCTCTTCAGATGCATTTTGCTCTCATCAACCACAGATTTAGGAAACACTATGCTTGCAGTTGATGGTTATTATAAAGGATATTTTAACAGATTCATATGTGCAGGCAGGTAGAAGTAGGGAAGGGACCCAAGCTCAGGCACATCCTCCTGGTGCAAATGAGGTTACTGCCTTACTGTGTGGATGAGTTCCTCTTGTGTGAGCCCCTACATGGTCAACTACCCAGAAGCTCCTGGAAGCCCCTGCGTTGGGTTTTTATAGGGAGTGTTTTACAGGCTTAATTGCTAACAGAATGAAAGGGAATCCTCAGGGCTTGTCAAATTCTTCAACCTTCCTCCCTCCATGGTACAGGGTAGAATCCATTTTGAAATGGGCACTTGTATATCTACTATAAAAGTGGAACAATTTATTAGATAATAATAAACTTTCTATTATCTGCCCTGGGGAAGGAGTTTTAAGCTAGAATAGTGCTCAGAATCGGGGCAGGGGGAATGTGTGTGTGTGTGTGTGTGTGTGTGTGTACGTATGTACATTCATAATAGTCAATTGATTTTACTCATACTCATATTTTACTGCAGCTTTTTATTTTTATTTGCATTTACCATGAGACTTCTGTCTATATACTAGAGCTAGAGTTTACATACTTGAATTTCTGTATGATATGAATGAAAATTCATTGCATTTTAAATCAAAATTTCCATATTGGAGACAAAATGGGTACTATCAAAATGAATCATCAGTGTCTAAATTTTATATTTAAAGTGGGTCTTATAGCACATTTCCATTTTCTATTGGAAGAATAGTTTGTAAGAGTAACAAATTGTTCTTTTGAGTTGATTGTTTTTTAATTTTATATTTTCAAGCATATCAGTTCAGTGAGTTTTTAACTTAATAATATCTGTTTGTAAATACTAACTCTAACAGTATAAATCATATTGGACAATTTTATTTGTAAGGACATTACAATATTGACACTGGTCATTCCTCATTTTAATTCTTACAGTACTCCTATGACACATGTTCTAGAAACAACATTTTGGTTCAAAGAAAGAATGGCTCTCAGTCCATCTCTATTTACTCAAGAAAGTGAAAAAAATAATGCAAATTGTATGGAAACAAAACAGTCACAAACTGTTGCCATGGCTTCAGAAGACCCTCTTCAGAACTTATGCTTAGCATCTCAAGAAGTGCTTCATAAGGCTCAGCAGAGTGGCCGGTCACGGTGTCTCCAATGCGGTGGCTCAAGGATGTTCTACTGCTACACCTGCTATGTCCCAGTGGAAAATGTGCCCACTGAGCAGATCCCAGTTGTGCAAGTAAGAGGCAACTTAAAAAGATAGCTTATATATATATATATATGCCTACCCTAATATTTGATAAGCTTGGAAGTGAATTGTGACACTATTAAAACAATATCTCTTTTGTTTATAGAAAAATTGCTTGAGCTTGAAATGAATTATGTAATTTCAGTGAAATTAATTACTTAAACTAATAATTATAAAAGAGAGTTTTATAGTCTCACTCGAAGCTTCAAAAATGATTTCCAAGTCCTTGTAGTGATCCTTTGGAAAATATTATAGGTGGAGTCAGGGTGTATGTTTACCTGAGGTTTTGTGATTTCCCCCATCCCGTGTGTAGAATGGAGCAGATGGCCATGACCAACACTACACTAAGCAGCACCTGTGTCTTCCTGCTGGTAGCATTTGAATGTATCTGAGCAGAAAGGTGTTTGCTAAATCTCTCGTTAAAAACATAGCCACTAGAGGACAGATGGACATTCTGTTTCTCAGTTCAAAGTTGATGATTTTCCAAAATGCCCTCTAAGTGGTCAGTACTGTGGTGTTTACTCTGCATGTTATTATTTAATGTAATTTTCCTGTCAAAGGTGTGACCCAGGACACAGCACAAATTTCCATTGTTGGTATCACATTGCTAGAAGCCTCAGATGTACTTGTTGAAAACTGATGAGCGCCTTGATTGGATCCTGAGGTCATGAATTTTGTTTAACTGTTTTATCATTGGAGATTTTTGTCCATAAAACCTACTTTTTATTACACAATTAAATTTGTGTACATAATTTGTAAAGCTTATTAATAGCATTTGATTCTGTGTGTTTTGGTCTTGTTTGGGTTTTATTCATTTTTTTTATCAATTCATCAATTCTGTGTTTTTGATGTAAAGTTGATCATAACTATTAATGTTAACCTTTGGAGTTTTGAACTCTACTCACCAATGTGTCTGAAAGTCAGTTTGATTTGGAGTAGAAATCTTTGTCACTCCTCTTTCCTACTTCCCAGTTGCTAAGAATAATGCTGCCCTGGTATTGAGAGACCTTGGGGAGATGGAATTAGCATGCCAGCTGAGACCAAGCACTGTGAGTAGTCTAGAGTTGTGCTCATTCAGATGCAGACCAGTGTAAAACAGTCTCTGAACTGCCCATTTAAATGGTGAATTTTCCTTTAGTTAGAAATTGTTAATGATTTCATGCAATTGGCCTTATATCATAAATGATGCCTGACCTGAGTGGGGATAGAAGGAGGATAATGGTGTTGAAATCCCAGTTGAAAACTGTTTGAGGTATGTATTTGTGCCTGCATCCCTTTGAGGTATACTATTAATAGCTTTCTGTCCTCACATAATTGTTTAGAAAGAAGAAGAAAGGAAATTTGGTTTACTTTGTAGTATGTATCAACTACTCCTTTAAAAGATAGCCTTGGGGGCACCTGAGGGGTCAGTGTCTCCCTTTAGAACGTCTGTCATTCTTCATATAGCAAATTCTCTCTTCTAATGCTGTTTCTCTCTGGGTTCCAAAGGTAAGGTTTGCTCTCCGAGACTCCATAATGCTGTCCCACTTTAGAGGCCCACCCATGGTCCTGTGACCTTCAGGCTTCCTCTTCACATAAATCTCATCTTGAATGGGGCAAGGTGACTGTAGAAAAAATGATAAGCAGTTTCTTTATGCATTTTCAAGTCATTAATTTGAGTTAAGACACCAGATAGAACATAATTTACTATTCTATGTATATAAACCCCAGAAAAAGTAAACTGAGTGATAGCTGGCTAGCGGGAAGGAAGAGGAGAAGGCATTGAGAAGACCTTTTGATGGTGGCAGATTATTTTCTTGATTGTAGTAGATAGTTCTCAGATAGAATCTATATTAAAACTTGTTGGAATATAGGCTTAGCATATTTGTTTTTATGCTGGAACAGTTTTCTGTTGCAGAGTAAAATGGCTGCCCTCTGGAACCTGTTTATATGAAATGAGGGTCTTGGAGATGGTAGATGTACTTACCAAACAACAGAGTCTGAAATGAAGACACTTAAATAGTTAAAAAAAAATAGCTCAATAAATCCAAGAAAATTATTATTTTTGAACAAAAGAATTAACATGTTCTGAATTAAGGAAAATATTGGGACAAGTATCCCTGAGATACAGCTTGTATCAAGTTTATCTTGAGCAGGGTTATTTAAAGCACTCTAAGGCTTACTCTGTTTTTGCTATGTTCCTATTGATAGCTTAATTTGTGCTGTGAAAATGCATTACTAAAGATCGAAAAACTTAAGGCAACTTTGACTTGAAAAGATGTATGAGAAACAGGATTTCAGTTTGAATTTTAAGTGTGAATTATCAGTCAAGCTTCTATTCTATTGTTAAAAAAAGCATAAAGTAAATGTAGAGTTCATAGAAATTATTTTTTTAAATGTCCTTGGCAAGGATGCTAAAATGTAAGGGATTGGACTTAGTATATGTATGATGAAAGTAAAATAACCTTGGACGGTTGCTTTTAGAGCAGGCTACATATTGCTCCGGCTGAAATAGCTACTTGGGTACACGATTGGCATTGAGGATGTGATTGGGGTTTGATGAATGACCTACCATTCTTAGTATTCTGGTCTAAATGGTGTGGCCTCCGACTGTAAGTGTGCTCAATGTGAGCTTGATATATAGTTTTAGAGGTTTATATTGACATAAACATCAGAATTTCATAATTATTTTATCATTTTTTTAAGCTTCCACTGAAGATCGATATCATTAAGCATCCAAATGAAACAGATGGCAAAAGCACTGCTGTGCATGCAAAGCTCTTAGCACCCAACTCTGTGAGCATCTACACATACCCGTGCATCCCAGAATATGAAGGGAAGGATCATGAGGTGGGTGGCTTGGCACTTAGAACCCTCATGGGAGCTTTTAACTCCATCTCCTTTCTGAACTTACTGAACATGATTTAACATCTTCTTAGCAATCTAGTGTTGTGCTCACTAATGCTTAATATGCATTTTACTTTAGTGATAGCTTTATAGTATATGTCTATATAATTTAAATTTATTTAGAAAGTTATGTTTACAAATAACATCTGGCTTTGATCTAGTAATGTTTGTGTATTCTTCTCCTATCAGTTAAATGCCATTGATTAGATAGAACATACTCTTTATACATTTTTTAAACAGTTTCACTGTGTCACATGCCAGCCGTGAAACTTAAGGTCCTGTTGTTTTAAGCTTGTAGATACCAGGCCTACAGGTGTGTTTCACAGTCTCCACTATATTATACTATTTTAGATCACCACCACTAATGGCTGTAAAAAACCATCACACTATTTCCTTCCTGCCCTATTTATCTTATCTTCCCTTATTATACAAGTGAAAATAGTATTTAGTCATTGAACAGTTTCCAGTGGTTGCTTTTAAAAAGTACCATGCATTTTGCCTTTTTTGTCTGTTTGGCTGCCCTATAACTCTTAGGAAGCCCAGGCTGACCCTGATTTCATGACCCTGAAGCTCTAATGCTAGTCTTACAGGAATATAGCACCATACCACAGAAATTTAATTGAAGTACTGTTAGTGTGGCTTTGTCAATCAGTGAGTAACTTATTTTGAATTAACATCTCCAGGTAGTATGATTATATACTATTAGAAATAGGCTAAAATTTTGTAATATATGGAAAAAAATGAATAATAGAATCAATAATCAATGTAATGTTTTTTTTAAAACATTTGGCATCTCTTTTTCTTAGAGTTTTAAGTCAGAATTTATGTTGGAGATCATAGCATGTACTAACTTGAGTTACTTTGTTTTAGGTTGTACTTGTTTTTCCTGGGCCTCAGTCTGTCTCAATAAAGGATATCTCTTTTCATCTGCAAAAGAGGATTGAAGGTAAAGGTAGAGGCAAAACTGATGACCTTGATATGCCACCCATCAAACTCAAGAGAGCTAAGGTAGAGGAAGGCTGTGACTCTAATGAGAGCATGTGCAAAGGACCAGCATTGAAAAGAGTCGTCTTTATTGACAGCACCTGGAACCAGACAAACCAGATAGCCTCTGATGAGCGCCTTCGGGGTAAGGACATGTGTGGGGACTTTGCTCTCCTCATAGCTTTAATTTAGAAAAACTTCAAATTTTAGTTCCCTCAAAAGAAGAGTTACATTCAACGTTGACATTTGCTGCATTTGTCTTCTCCATTTCTATATCGTGTGTGTGTGTGCATTGTTGATGGAGCTATTGAAAGTAAGCAGTAGGTTCTGCAAAAGTGTACTCTAAATACTATCTCTCTTTTTAATAATAAGGGTACTCCTACTTAATAAATACAGCGCTGTCACCACTCCTAAGAAAATGAGCAGAACTTGTACAATGTCTGACATACAATCTGTCTTTACATCTCTCTGATATATACAATAATGACTCTTTAACACCTCCTCCCATCTCCACCCCTCCAAAACAGCATTTAAACTCAGATTTATGATGGTTGCATAGCTTTAGTTTCTTAATCTAGAACAGTTTCCTAATTTAATTTCTATTGATTTAGATTTTGGTAAAGTGGTTAGATTGGCTATTTAATGTTTCATGATTAGACTCAGTCTAAATGTTTTTCTTGACATACTTTTTTGATAATTTAATTTTTTTGAGTGTGTATGTTTGTATATGTGTACATGTACATATAGAAGTCTATGGAGGTCAGAAGAGAGCATCAGGTCCCTTGGAGCTGGAGTTGTAGGCAGCTGTGAACTTCTTACTGTGGGTGCTGGGATCCAAGCTTGAGTCCTTCAAATGAGCAGGATGTGCTCATTTCCTAACGTTCTTTAAAGTTAGAGTACTTTAAAGAAAGAATAGTGCAGGCTTGTCTGCAGCATCCATCTGTTGTCATTACTGATAGGGTGCCCTTCCTCTGTCATCTCATCTGCTGTTTGGTGGAGCAATTCATGCATTAAGTCAGGAGTTATATAGAACAAGTTTCCTTATTTATAATTGACTACTTGATTATGGTGGTGATTGCCAGATCTTTCTACCATAAAGGTTTATTTTCCTTTAGTATACTGGAGTAATGCTTTCAGGCTATAGACTTTCTCAGCAGCATTTAGTATTCGTAGATCAATAAATCATTAAGTTGAGAAGTGAAAAATGGAGAAAGTATAGTCATGTTACTTCTTGTGTTCCTTGGCATTTCTATGACTGGCCTTAGTAGATGTAGCAGAAACCTACTTTGACTTCCTCCTTATACAAACTTGGAATCATCATTTTCTTAAAGATCTGTAGTTTATTTTACTAGGATCTGATATTAGAAGCTGGATTGTATAAGATGGTTACTACAAGCCATTTCTTCAGTGGACAGAGCCAAGGAAACAAATAGGTGTACCTATTGTGAGTGCATAGTGGTAGTCTAACTCAGTTTTTAATATTATAAGGCTAGGCTTTTTTTTTTTTTACTTCTATCTATGCCTTTTATAAAAAAATTCCCACATGTATAAATGTTTAAATATATACATATATATATATAATACTGTGCATATGTGCATGTTCATGTGTTTACATGTATGTAGGCACATGCATGCCACTGAGTGTATGTTGGAGTCAGAGGATAATATCCCGTGTCACCCCTTGCTTCCGCCATGTTTCAGGCAGAGCCTCTGTTCACTGCACCAGACTCGCTGACTGAAAGCTTCTGAGTGTTCTCCTGCCTCTACTTCCATTTCACCAAAGGTGTTGAGATTATAGCTGTGTGCTGCTGCGTCTTCGTTTACCCGGATTCTGGGATCTACTCAGGTCCTTATGCTGTTGTGCAGCAAGAGCATTACCCACTGAACTGTCCCCCGGCCCTATGTATCTTTTCTACTTGAGTGAAATGCTGAGCTCCTAATAACAATTTAAGAGTTACTTTCCTTGCCCAAGTAACACAGCTAGAAATCTGAAGTCCAGGAGCTCATACCATTTCTCTTGTGTCTTTGTACCTTTCTTGGTGCTTTAAACATTCTCAGTGATTTCTCTAAAAGTTTTAGGATTTTTCCAGTTACTGAACAGCTTTGTTATTAGAAGGCAAGAAAGTTATTCAGTTGGTTTACATGGTTGCCAAAAGATCGCTCAAGAAAAGACATACTACAATCTTAAATTAATCTAAAGGAAGTACAAAATATATTTCATTAGCTTAATTGATTTGTTAGATAATTAGTTAGTTTCTCCCTGTGGGTATTAAGACTTAGAAGAACTTATTATTTAGTAGATGAATCCATGCTGCCCTGTGCTTTGAAGGAGTGAGGGTTCACTGCCTGCCACAGCCCCTTGGTCCTGTTACTACAGCAAGTTATTCCATGGTCTGAAGATTTGTCTGGGACTTTTTTTCTTAGTATTCCCTTATATGGTAATTTCTAAGTTCAAATGAAAGAACACAAGTATTAGTCCCTGAAAAATCTATAAATGGAATTATTCTGGTACTATTCAAAGTCAGTTTGTTTAGGTTTGCCTAAAATGAGATTTGTATGGAAGATTGGTTACTCTTTCCTGACTCCCATAGAAAGCATGCATCCACTTCTGTGGGAGTCCATAACTATGAAATGGGTCTCTAAAAGTAACTCCTAATTCAGCCCTGCCTCCTCTTACTCCTCAGGAATAATGTGGGCAGGGCATAATTATAGCTTCCATGTTTGAGAAAGATAGACTTCTGGATAAACCAAATGCCTCTATAAGAATCCATGTTTTACTTATAGTCTACTGCCCATGGCATAAAGAGCCTCTGTAACTGAGGCCAAAGACAAGAGACACAGCTACATGCCTTCATTTTGTTCATCCAGCTTAAAGAGAAGGGAGGAGGGGTATATGGAGGTTATGGTTTAAAGTTAGAGCCTCAAAGCCCAGTGTTATTATTACAGCATCAAAGCCCTATATCTCTGGGAATACCAGAATACTTAGTTTTTGACTCTTGGCCAGGATAAAGACAGTAGGCAGTAGAATTTACAATGTGTTGTTTAGAGTCAAACTACTAGGGTTAGGTAGTTTCCAGCTGGCATAATTTTAAGCCAAGCCAACTAGATGGCCAAGAAAATACTTAGAATTCTACTTAGGGGCTGGCAACATGGCTTAGCAGTTAAGAGTGCTGCTTGTTACCAAGCTCGATGACATGAGTTTGATTCTCAGGACCTACATTGTAGGAGTGCTGTGGGATAATGTTCTTGTACATTGTGAAGATTTGTGACTCATATTGGTTTAATAAAACTCTGGTTGACCAGTAGCCAGGCAGGAAATATGAGTGGAACAACCAGACTAGGAGAATTCTAGGAAGAATTCTGGGAAGACTGAAGTTGCCAACCAGATGTGGAGGAAGCAAGATGAGAATGCCAGACTGAGAAAAGGTACCAAGTCACATGACTAAACATAGATATGAATTATGGGTTAATTTAAGTATAATAGCTAGTTAATAATAAGCTTGAGATACTGGTTAAGCATTTATAAGTAAAAAAAAAAAAGAATCCATATTTGTGAAAAATTGTGGGCTTTAAACACTTTTCCCTTTGGTTAAGCTGAACAAACCACACTCTACTCTCAGATGTATGGATTAGGGAGTTCTGCTCCATCATGGTGTTCTCAGTGCTGAAATTAAGAATCACCATAATAGGCTGGATGAATGGCTCAGGGGCCACGCCATGGGGTCAGTTCCTAGCACCCACACATTAGCTCACAACCACCTATAACTCCATTTCCAAGGGACCCAACACCCTCTTCTGAGGTATGCACATGGTGTACACTCAAATATGTACAGCAGACAGTCATACACACAAAACAAAGCAAATAGACTTAAAAAGTTCCCTTAGTGAAGCTATTGCTTTGCAGAGTTTACAGAGATAGCTCTGGACACTTTACTAGCGTCAGAAGAAAACACTGAAAGCTAAGAAGAGCCCTTGGTTTAATTATGTACAGTCTACCTAAAGCCAGAGTACAGAGTGGCATAGTGTTCTAGAAGATTCATCAGTGGGCACTGGGAAAATGTGAAGGATACATGTATTCCAGATTATTAAATGATCAGTGATCCATAATGGCTTCCAAACCTAGGCTGCTCTTCCCCTTCATTTTTGGCAGCACCAGTAGAGCTTTTGAAATGTCCTTTTGTTTGTGTTTTAAACATAGTCATGGGAGAAATGGCTCAGAGGTTTATAGCATTGACTGCTCTTCTAGAGGACATGAGTTCAATTCCCAGCATCCACGTGGTGGCTCACAACCGTCTATAATGAGATCTGGTGCCCTCTTCTGTTGTACAGTCAAACATGCAAGCAGAACACTGTAGACATAATAAATAAATTTATTTAAAAAAAAAACACAGTCATTTTAGGGTCTGTGCATATAGTAATTTACCATCTTACATTAGGTTGATGCAATTCTGAACCTGTCATGCATTGAACTCATTTAGTGCAGTTAATCCCCTGGCTATGCTGGCCTAGCTGTTTGTGCTCCTGATCTCATGATGACTGACAGCTGCTCCTTCCTGCTACCCACAGAGTGTCAGCATATTGTTACACTGTACATTGTTACACTGAGAAAAGATATAGATGCTATCAGTCATTTAGTCTCAGAACTTTGACCAGATATTTGTCTCTGCATTGACTGTCACCTTCTATGAACAGGAGCTTCTCCAGGCTGAGAGCAGCACTGGCCTATAAGACTAAACAGAAATATTTAGAAAGCTGTTTGACAACATGTTCATTTAGGGAAAACACAGCAGTGTGTTCTTCCCTTTGGACATGCCTTTCCCATGTTTTTGACCAAGTTTAGTGTATTAAGTGTGTGTTCTTTCCCATGTAGTGGGAGTTTCCCAAACTCAGTCACAGAGAGGTTGGATAGCCTCCGAACAGTCATGCAACAATGCATCAATAGGTATGTCTTGCTTAGCAGCTTGATAGTGTAGCACACATGGCCTACAGTGAGTGAGCAGCCTGAGTAGCACCATAGGACACTGAATGCTAGCCAGCAGGGAAGAAGAATTCACTCTGTAGCTCTGGCTGGCCTGGTACTACTTACTGTGCAGACCACAGTGGCCTCTAGAGCATGCACTATCACACATGTGTTTTTGTTTTTCCTGTTTCTCTGAAATAAGGTTTTTTAATTACATTTGTATTGACTCTGGTTTAAAATAATTCTATCTAAATTCTTTCAGAGAATTGTGTTGCACGAATTTGGATTGTAAGGAAAGAGACTCAGAGCCAAATATCGGGGAAAGACTGAAATATCAGAGAGGAAACACCACAGTCAAATCTCACCCAGCTGTCTTCCAACTTCCTCAGCCTTGCTTCTGGTCACTTCTCTCCTGTTTTTTTTTGCTGTTTAATTTGTTTGTTTGTTTGTTTTTTAACCAGGCCTTAAATATCTTTTCCGACAGCTGTATCTCATCCAGGTTAGGATTAAAGGCAGGAATTACTCTGTTTCATAGCTAGCCTTGAACTACAGAATCATAGAAAGTTCTGTCCCTGAAGTTATGGGATTAAGGGCATAGGTCACCACTCCCAGGCTTTCTCTATGCTGGGATTAAAGATGTGTGCCATTGAATCCCAGCTGTTTGGCTTTGTACTCAAAGCTGAAGAACTTTCTGAGCTGTCTGCTTAGGTTTTGACTGTGTGTTAATCTTTCAAATATTTCAGGTTTTATTAAATATGTAACACAGAACTGTGCATGTGACACTTTTAAAAGTTTAATGTTGGGTGGGCAAGGTGGCTTGGACCTGAGTTCAGTTCCCAGGACCAACATGGTATAAAGCAAGAATTACTGCTGTAGGTGGTCTTCTGACTGCCAGCACACACATATTCACAGAGACAAAGAGACAGAGAGACAGAGAATAAATAAATTAGTTAAAAAGATTCCTTTTTTAAAAGTTCAAAGTCAGCATTTTAAGCTCGTCTTTCAAATGCTTTAAGGACCTCCTGCATCTACATCCATTCAGTCTTCTCCTGCCGCACATGCCGTTTGTGTTGTCTCTGTCTGTCTGTCCTTTACTGTCTATCCACAAACTAGACTCTCCACTGGTTACCGCTGTGTGCTGCAGTGTGTGTTTGGGATGGTATGATTTTTGACCCCTTCGTTCCTCAGCATTCTCTTTTCCCTCCTTCCTTTGCTGAAACATAATATATCTTTTAAGAAATTCTTAAAATTCTGTTGGCAGAGGTACAGTATGTGTTTGTCTGTGGAGTCACCCTGTCTTTGTGATACATTATTTCTTGGGTTCACATTTTAGCTTGCTTATTACTCTGCTGTCCAAAGCATTCTGTTTGCTAAAGATGTTTCATATTTACTTAACAGTTCTTTACATAAAATATGTCCCTCTTAATTTTTTAACTAGATGACAAATTGACAAGTATTCTTAAGGCATTTTTCTCCATACTTGATGTTGGTTGATGCTGTATGTTGTCTGTCTGTCTTGATGCTCCCTGCTAGTCACATTTACTCCTATGTAGATATACATATTTAACATTTAGACGAGAGAAAGTTCTGGGTTATATCTTTGTGATTCTAGTGACTTCACTTTATACAGTGTTTGCTAGTTTCATTTATTTTCCTGCAGTTTTCAAAATTTTATTTTTCCTTACATCTAAATAGAATTCCATGGCACACTTACTACATTTTCCTTATCTATTGATCTGTTGTTAGATATGAAGGCTGGCTTCAGTTCCTTACTATTGAGTATAAAGCAGGATGGATGAGAGAGAGTATCTGTAGCATGATTAGAAGACAATTGAGTTTATTCCCAGGAATGGTATAGTGAGCCTGTGTGTTAGTTCCATTATGAGTGTTTTGAGAAACCTCCACCGTAACTTCTGTGGTGGCTGCACAATGTATATTTCCACCAGCAGTGAGGTAGAGTTCCTTTCTCCCATGTCTCCACCTTGGAGAGATCTCTTACTTCCTTGGTTAAATTATTTCTACATAGCTGGGTTGGTTTTACTTTGTTTTGTTTTTAAAGCAATTATAGTGGAATATTTTTTTCCTAATTTCTTTCTGTGAAAGTCTATTATTGGTGTATATAAAAGCTACTGGGTTCTATATTCTCTAGCTTTGCTGAACATGTTTATCAAACCCAGTTTTCTAGTGGAGCCCATGGGGCGCGTTAAATGTAGAATCACATTGTCTGCAAGAAGCAATAGGTTAATTTCTTCTTTTCCAGTTTTGATCTTACTGCTCTAGCTAAAGCTTCAAGAATTATATGGAATAGGAATCAAGAGAATGGGCACCCTTGTCTCTTCAAGATGTTTGAGGAAATGCTCTGATTTCCTTTGTTTAGTATAATTTTGGCTGTTTGTCATATATAGCTTTTTATCATATTGTGATGTATTCTGTCTTTGCTTTCTTGAGTACTTTTATTATGAAGGCATGTTGAAAATAATTAAGGGTTTATTCTTGCTTAATAAAGAGATTCTCCTCCAAGGTCCATGACTTCACTAGTTCAGGGTGAATGGCTAGGTTTTTAGCATTAGGCATAATTTCTCTTTTTAGTAGATTGAATTAAGTCTGATTAGAGAGCTGTTGGTTACCATCAGAATACAGGTGCCTCTACTATACCTTAGGATTATTGTGCCATGCTGGTTGTTGTGGTTCATAGGCATCATAGCTGGGTAGGACTGTTGCTTGCTTCCCTCTTGGAAGCTTACGTGGTGCCTCTGATACCATGAAAGCTAGTTTTCAAGGAAGAGGTTGTGGGGCTCACTCAGGGACCTCTGAACTCTATGTCTGAAGTGCATGCATAGTGCAGCAGTAGGGACTATTACCTTCCACCTCTGGGGGCGACCAAGGGTAGTATCAATAACCTGTGATGTTTGGTGTCTCTTGGACAACACTGACCAAAACAACTCAGAAGAGGGCTTCTCATGCTTGCTGGTGGGTTTTTAATAGGTCTTTGGCTCTTAGGTGGAACATTGTCAGCCTAGATGAGAAAATTTTATTTAAACTATGTATGTATATTTGTATACCTACTTATATGTATTATAGGTATTTTTAGGTAACTAGTTAATGGTACGATTCTTTATAACTTGTTCAGACATCTTCACTGTTATTTCACCTTCCTCCCTCCTTCTTCTGTATTTACCTCCCTAATTAGAGCTAGAACAAAATATGAAGAGGGAGGAAAAGAGTGAATAAAGTGACATTTAGAAGAATTCACTTTATCAGATAAATCCTTTCTGCAAATGGATAATGAAGTTCTTTCAGCAAGTCAAAATTTAGAAAGAAACTCTAGACAGGAGCTATCAGGTTAGAAGCCTGAGATAGAAGACTCTTAATTGCTGACGTTTTCATGTGTTTACAAGGTCTGAGAACCAGGGAGAATGAATGGGGATGCACACGGTCCTGTTCTGGGGGAATTGTTTCTCTATGTATACTTAGAATTGGAATAGAAGGAACTTATCTGTACTTTAGAAAAAAATCCTTGAGGTAATTAAATCATCATTGTGTATCAACACATATTATTGTACCAGTTATTACTGTTGTTCTCAGCAGTAATGTGATTGAGAAGTATTTACATGTTCTCTTTCTTGTTTGTTTGGCAGAGTTATTACAAGTTGAACTGAAAACAAGAAAAACTTGCTTTTGGCGCCATCAGAAAGGGAAGCCAGATACTTTCCTTTCCACAATTGAAGCCATTTATTACTTCCTGGTGGACTACCATAGGGACATGCTGAAAGAGAGGTACAAAGGGCAGTATGACAACCTCCTGTTCTTTTATTCTTTTATGTACCGATTGATAAAGAATGCCAAAGGCTCTGCCGAGAAGACAAAGCCCAAACCCAGCCTCACCCATTAGTTGTGCACTCTCGGTGTGCCCTGTTGCTCTGCTAATGTTCACAAGCCTGTAGTTGAGCTGTGTACTCTGGAGAAATAGCCATGCTCAATGCTGAGGGTGGGGGTAGTTTTGTTACTTTTACCTTTTTTTTTTTTTTAAAGGGAAAATTTGAATTTTGGTGATTCTAAAGATATCGTTCTAATTGAAAGACATAGTTCAGAAGCTGTTTGCTCACTTGGGCTTACTTCAGTTGCACTGTGCATTTTAACATGTGTGTTACATTTATGACTGACATTATATATGATTAGAGATTGTATTATCTTTTCACTTATATGGGCCCTCACCTTTGTAAACAAAGTCTGAATCTTTTGGCAAAACAAAAAAAGGTGAACCGTAATTTCCTTGAAGTTAGTGACAGAATTGGCAGAGGTGGTATGTAGTGCTGTCTCTGAAAGTTCACACTTCTTCCCTGTGCCTGGCCTCTGCTCTAGAGACAACTGTGGTGTCAGGTGGTTCTGCCAGAAGGATACGCATATGACCTGTTTTGGCAGGTCAGATAACCCAGGGTTAAGAGCACATGGCCCAACAGAATCAAGTCTGTTTTGATGTGCTAGGGATGCCGTAGGAGATGGAATTTATTTTTCAAGAATGAGCAGTATGGAGTTAAAATAAATTTCTTTATTTTTGAAACATGTTTTAAGAAATAAAGGTAAGCTTGAATTGATTTAAGTAGGGCAAAGTATAGATTGGGGTGTCTAAAGTTAGACTTCCCTGAGCTGACTCTGTTAGGCAGTGTACCCCTTACTTGCCGTCTCACAGCAGCCATGGCCCACAGACTTGAGGTGAGGGGATTGCACCGCCCATAGCAGAGAAGACCTGTAAGGATAATGAACTGGCTGCACTTGCCCGGCTTCGCTTGGTAGGTCAGCTCTAAAGCTGGCCTAACCTGTTGCCCTTGGATAACGGCCCTCCAGACTCTGCAGTCCCTCTCTGAGTCTGAGCCATAAACATTTAGAGATGGCTCTGTTTCTACTTTTGTGGTCTGGCTGTTGACATATAAATGTGCATGCTGTGCTAACCTGCTGGAGGTGCAAAGTTGCCCTTACCCTGCCCCTGTGCTCCTGTGTAGGTCACGTGACAATGACAATGACAGCCCCTTACCTGATTCCTTACACGTATGCATAAGTGCCTTACAGCACTGGCATTTAATTGTTTTACAGCATTGTTGTGCCAATAGACAGCCCGTGTTTGAATACAGTATCAGATGCATCTCAAGCATCCAGGAAGGGTTTTAGACCCATCATTTCTTAAGCTCTTGACAAATGGCTTTGTCTCTTAGTTCCCAGTTTACACACTGGCAATTCCAGTAGGCTTGTGGATTCCCTGTGGCTGCCAAAAGGGCTTTGGAGTTTAATCTGCAAGGGTAGTGAAATGAACTAGGTGAATGGCCTATGTGTGTCTGGGTCACTCCTCTTCCTATAGAGGACTCTTTCCAGGTACTCAGCCTGCTCATCCTGACATGACCATTTGGTTAGGCAAACATACTTGTCAAGGGTGACACTGTCTCTTCATGGACTCCGGGCCACAACAGCACATGCTCTGCAGTGATTTGTCAGTTTGCATTTGTCATCTGTCCCATGTCGTCCCCCCTCCCCCAGCAGTTTCTTTTCTGGTCTGATTTGGTCAGAAAAGCAGTCATTACTTAAAGTGTTAGCATAATTCTTAAGCAAGTGTAATAAGGGAATGAGCTTCCCTGAGGGTGAAGTTATGGGAGTAATTCTGGAAGACTTCCTCAGGGAAGGATTAGAGACAGAAACATCAGAGCTGCCAAGTACCCAGGCCTGACTGTACAGACCCATAAGGCTTCAGCTTGGGAAAGCCTCACACATCCAGGCGTAGTGACAGGGCTTCTCAACCCACTTGGGAGCCCTAAGAAGTAATAAAAGGACTTTGCTTGGTCTTTTCTTTGAGGCCATGTTAATTTGGTCCTTGTCTCAGGTCTGTCTTTAATAATCATATTTTATTTGCTGAAAAAAAGTTTGATTTTGAATCCAGAATCCTAAGATTCTGCTTCCTCTTGGTTCCGTCTGCCTGTCACTTCATCTCTGAGCTTCTCTCCTTATAGTGCCTGATCTATTGCAGTGACTGGAAGCTGGCTTCCTCAGACTCCCGCAAAAGTCACAAGTACAGTAGGTTCATCAGGGAAACTCATGTCTTCCATGTTATGGGAGGATGCTGTATCAATGTTTGGTCTCCAAATACTAATGGTTAAATGGCTCCAATGAAAAGCATTGCTAATTATTTAATGAACTTTAATTGAAGACACCAGCTTAAAAAAATCACCATCCATTAATAAGAGTCATTTATCATGAGACAACAGATATAGTCCAACATGTAAGGAAAATTGCAGAACACAAAGAAAAGGGACAGGTGACAGACAAGGGAAAAAGACAGTTGAGTATTTTCAGGAAGAATGTATTAAAAAATACAGTTTGATAGTATGTAATAAAAGGGGATCTGAGAAATTGACGGACTACTGAAATCAATACAAGAATTGGAAGATAAAATATCAGAATATAGAACTCTAATTTCTAGATACTTAATGTTCACCTTGTTAAATGTTGGAATCAAGCAAACACAGCAGCCTGAAATGTGAATGTCAGTGCTTTGATTAGCCACACACTTCATTGTAAAGGGGAAAGTTGGAGGTAGAACAATGGTAAATTTACAAAAAAATAAGCAACATCAGGTGATAGAAAAATCTGTATACTCTGTTAAATCTGTGCATATATCCAGGTTATGGTCATGCTGAGTTTCCTGAGAGATTGTTGAGAGAAACCAAAGCCCTCTTCAAACTTTTTAATAAACAAATATAATTATTGTGTGTATGTGTATGATTTGTAAGGGTGAGAGTGTATGATTGTTGTGTGTATGTGTATGATTTGTAAGGGTGAGGGTGTATGCAGCAGCATGTGCAGTATATTCTCTTTCACCTTTATGTGGATTCTGGAGATCAAAATCAAGTCATTATCTTTCTGTTCCAAGCATCTTTATCCACCAGCCATCTCAAGAAGCTCTTAACGATAACATTTTCATTTCCTTTTTTTACATATTGGTTGTGGCAAGTCCTATGTACTCATTACATATTTATGATGGTATATTGTGCCATGGATAAGTTTGATTGATGGGTGCTCTAATGTCCATGCCCTGAGCTGACAGATTACTGTCTGTCTGTAAGCATCTTATTAAGTCTAGTAACTACTATAGTTAATTAACTTTAACCTGCTAGTCAGCAAGACAGTTTTGACCACCTTTGTTAATGCTGTTCTATTTGTTTTTGAGACAGTCTCAGCCAGTAGCCCAGCTGACCTGGAAATCACTGATCACTATATAGTCTTGAATTATTGGCAGGTCCTACATCAGCCTCATCAGGGTTGGAATTATAAGTGCGAGATAACACAATTCTAAAGGTCATTTCTAAACCTGGCATGTTTTTTCCTACTTAAAGAGATCTCTCAGAAAGGGGGAAATGTTTGGAGATAATCCATGAAGTTCATTAGAATAATGGTGTTTTGGAGAATGGGGATTGGAAGGGGCAATTTTTAAATTCCTTAAACACTACACAATCCTTAAAAGGAAAAAAGGGAGGAGGAAGAGGCTAAAGCAAAGAATTTCAGCTATGGATAGAGAACATAGTTAATTCCCCCAAACAAGCAGCAGGTCACATGTAGAACAAGGTCAACAGACTTCTCAATACAAACTAAGATTCCAGTGATGACTTCGGAACTCAGTGTAGAGTTTTACTTGGATTTTGTGTGTAGTCATGCAGTCATTTGGGTTGGACGTATAAGGTCTCAAAATTTTATTTTCTATGTATCCTTGAGACGAAGATTCTTAGGAAAAATCTGAAGGACAGATGGAAGAAAGATGGGAGAGGAATCCAAAAAGGAAGAGAATCAGGGCAGTGGAGGGAATTTTTGAGATTCACCAATTCCTCAGAAATTTTGGAGTATCTGTAAGGATTCCTGGCACTCCATGTAGCTAAGCCAACTTGGCTCAGGTGGGATGCACCTTGTATGGAGGCACACCCCTGGGTGTGGCTGCATAAACCCTGCGGCACTGCCACTGCATGCAGAAGCACCTCCCTAGACGCATGACGCATATAGAATCACGCCCTAAATGTGACTAGTAAACCCATACACACCTCTTCTCTTAAAAGAGACCCACACATGTTCGGGTCTCTCTCTCTCTGTTTCCTGATTTCTGTACTGCTTCTCTGCTTCTGCACCTGCCTGGGAACTCTCTTAAATAAACTCTCTTGTGGCCTTGGTAGTGTGTATCTCTTCTCACGTGTGAAACTAACAGTATCTGCTATGTGTAAGGCTGTGTAGGTGATCAGTATAGGATGCTGAATTCTGAGCACTAAAATAAGATAACAAAGGACAAACCAACTAGTAACTAGTATATGAAATCAGTACTAGTTCAATAGGAAAAGCCCTATGATAAATAACATTGATCAGAGACCTGAATGAAGATTGGTGAACCATGCTGATAATGAAGATTAGCCTCAGAAAGGGAAACTTGGTGTGCAAAGAGCTGGAAGTAACTGTGGATGTAGCATATTTGAGAATAGGCTTTGAATGACATGTGACATGAAAAAGTAATAGAAGATGAGATGATGGGCATCATGGTAGCCTAACGCTGTCTTGGTGGACCAGTGACTTTTATTGGGATTACTAATAGGAGCAGGGTGAGGAGCTACGTATAGAAGCAGAGATGACTCAGGCAGCTGTGTCACAAGAAGCTCATCTAGACACAGCTGACAGCTAGAGGAAGCTGTAACCCTGGAGAGCTCTGCAGCTTGTGGGTGGCTGGACAGGTAGGCACACAGTATATTTTCAGCATACATTCTCCTCCTCCAACTTTCCCCAGATCCTTCCTACCCACCCAACTCTTACTCATAATCAATCCTCTCTCCAAAGCCAAAAGAAAAAAAATCAAACCAATAAGAAGGAAAAAAAATCTTAGCAAAAAGCCAACAAAAACAAATCAACATGGAGCCTGTTTTGTGTTGGCAAGTTATTTCTATGCATGAGGTCTGCTCTGTCCTAAAGGAACTTAAGCTACTTTGGCTGACAGTGCTCCCCACAAGAATCATAGACTAACAAAAATCCAAGTACCAAGCATGAGAAACTTTTCAAATGATCAGAGTAGTCCAAATAACTCCCCAAACATAGATAACAGGTGTAGCCCTTGATGCCTCCCGGGAGTTAAGGGTGGGCCCCTGTTACTCATGACTCCAGACATGTCAGAGCTGGATCTGACCTGGGAGCCTCTCCTGCAGTCTAGCTTCTATGATTCCAACAAGCAGCCAAGTGAGAGAAGCAATTGAGACGTTGCTTCAGCTTCAGCAAATGAACCAGGCAACTATCAGGATGACAAGATGCATAAAGATTGCAATGAGTGGCACTCGCATGGGCATAAGGCCCACTCAACAGGAAAGACAGCATGCCTAGTACTGGAAACCCTGCCAGTGTCCTAGGGCTAGTGAAATCATGGATCTTAGTAAAGATTCTATTACCTCCACCTTGCTAGCACAGCATAATTCCTAGTTACAGTCTAAATCTTATCCTTATGTCCACAGTTAAGTGTATCTACCACCCCACATCAAAGAAGCTTCTCTTTACAGTAAGTAGAGACCATCATTGAGAACCACAGATGGACATAATGCAGAGATCAACAGGTCTTGGGGAGCCTTGCGCCAAGAGATACATGAACATCTGCATCAGCGGCTCAGAGAACATGACAGAAGAGGGTGGAAAGACTGTAAGAGCCAGAGGACCAGGAAGTCTGGTGTGAAACAGTCACCTAGACTGCCTGAATAAACAGGACCAGAGCCATGCCAATATTAATGGACATTAACATGGAAGGAAGTAAACTTAGTGGGTTCCCACCCTGCAAACAAAGAACACAGGCAACTAATGACTCCTTGGAGAAGGAAAATTAGTCTCTCCTAGGGATGAGCCTCCTTATTGGTTGTTCAATGCACAGTGATCAGCCTTAAAACCATATACAAACATACAACCAACAAAATGGACTCAGCAGTATGTGTGTGTGTGCACCCATACATTTTCATAAATGTATGTATTGGGAGTGAGGATCATGGGAGAGGGGGCTGAGGGAAGGTAGCTGGGAGGGGTTGGTGAAGGAAACAGGGTGGGGGAGTGTTGTAATTTTATTGAAATTTAAAACATTTTAAAAAAGAAAACATATTTGTGATAGACAAGGTAATGTGCTACCCAGATCTCTTTTCCAGAAAGGACTGGATACTTAGATGGTTATGGAGAAAAATCTTTTAGCTAGAAGCACTTCATCCTTGGTATTCACCTGAAGTCATAGGCTTCCTTGTGTGAGGACAGCATAGTGGCAGCAACATGATTAATTAGGCACCAGTGATGGCCTAGCTACTGGTTGCTAATTATTGTAGATGAAGAAATAACACAGAGCTAGCATAACAATTCCAGGATAGAGACAGTCTTCACCTCCAGCAGCCTTCTTGACATCCTCTGGCACAATAAAAACTAGCCAGCAAGGTGGAGAGTACTAGTTTAGACCCAGTTTGAATTCTTGTGGATCCCCCTGACCAACAGCTCATGGGGGAATCCCACATCTGGCACTGAGGCTTTCCTTTACTAACCCCTCTGGTGGAGGAACATTCTGGGAGGAGGCACCTGTGCAGGGTGCCTCCACTGAAAACTTCTGAAAACTTTCAAAGCTGGCACTGGGAGGCCGTTGATGTCATTCCTTGCTTCTGGGCAGTGAGTGAATCCTTTCTTGAAAATGAATCTCGAAGTATAGCTTTGCTTCCCACAATCCATGGGAATTTATTTTTCCTTATGCTTGGGAAGTAAGCCTAAATAATTCAAAGCCCCCCTCTTTTTATTCTTGAAGGGAACTTAAAAATAGATTACAGGACAATGTGCTGGGTGCTCCAGGCAGGATCATGAGCCCTGTAGAGGGTGAGGAAAGCTGCAGGAAAGGTTCCAGTGTATGACTATAGACAAGCTCAGTGAGGCGGTCAGGCCCTCACTCCACCGTCATGTGTCTGTTTGTTTCTCTCTCTCTTAGTTCATTTTCTTCAGCTTTTATTGGTGGTTGCCAGGTAACTCAGACCCACCTTCCCTCAAAGGCCTGAGTTTCACGCCTGTTCTAGTATAGTAGTGCCATGCTTATGTAGTGTAACCCCATTTGGAAGGTGCAACCTTTATTTCTTACCATTATGAATAATCTAACCTCCTTGTGAGGTTCAAACATCCCTGTTGTATTAGACAGGGTTCTCTAGAGTAACAAGTTATAGAATGAATCTCTCTGTATATGTAGAAATGGAATTTATTAGAATGACTTACAGGCTTCAGTCCAGCTAATCCAACAATGGACAGAAAATCCAAAAATATAGTAGTTTCACAGTCCTCAAGGCTGGATATCACAGGTGGAGCCCTGAAGAAGTGGGCTCCAATGCCACTGAAGGAATGGACTTGCCAATGAGAGCAAGCAGGCAGAGCAGTGCTTCCTGCTTCTGTGACCTGTATAGGCTTCCAGAAGAAGGTGTGGCCCAGGTTAGAGGTGGGTTAATCAAATGAACTGGATTAAAGGCACGATCTTTCAGTCTCTAGATCCAGATTAAAGGGGTATCTTTTCCCAGCTCAAAAGATCTGGATTAAAGATGTGTCTTCCTACCTCAGAGTGGATCTTCCTACTTCAAATTAAGCAAAAATTCCTCTCCATTTGGGGTTTGAGTTAATTTTAGATGCATTCAAGCTGACAAATGAGGGTAGCCATTGCACTTGAGAACACAGCGTCTTTTCTTGTCTGCTGCTCTCTGGGCACAAGGAATGAAAGTATCCAGGCAGCTGATGAAGCTTTTGTTTCTCACAAGAGTGCTGCCATGTTGCCCAGCCAAAGTGAATCTTCATTTGAGATCAAGACCTTGCATCCTGCACAGTTCAGAGCTATGAGGACAGGAAGTGACAGGGGAGTATCAATGAGCTACAGCACAGTAGTGGGGTGACTTTTTGGGGATATCCAGGTGCCCTATGATTAGCCTTGAGAAACAAACTCATGCCTGGTATTATGAACATAGCCTAGACACTGTGGCTGGGAAGGTCAGAGGCCCTAGGGGACATGCCATTACCTTTATTTTGTTAAATGGATATGAGGTCAAACTATCTTCTAAATATATACATGTATAGCCATAGATTACTGCTGATAACAATTTTCATCAAAGAAATTTCTTTTCAGGGAATGGTGGCTAATACAGACTTACAATTCATTGGTGAAAGTGGAGACTAAGTAGCCGTGGCCTTAAGTGGGAGATCTATAGTTTCCTCACACCCCCACTAAAACTCAGGAATCACGAAAAGGGTGGGACAGAGAATGTAAGATGCAGAGGTTGTGGAGAAGCATTGCAAAACTAATCTTTTCACAGATTTCCCACACCATGACTATGTATTTGTTGTATCATTAAACGTTTGCTGTTGTAACATTTTTCCTCTTTCATTTGTTTTTATTAAGATTTATTTATTTGTATATACAGACGAGTTTGGGGGTTTTACACATGTGCCCTGGGGTACAGGTGACGTCAGAGGACAACTTTGGGGAGTGAGCTCTTCTTTTCCGCCATGTGGAGCCCGAGGATCGATCTCGGGTCCTGAAGCTTTGGTTGCAGGTGACTTTAGCCTCTGCCATTTCACAGGCCCCTCCTTCGGTTTCTAAGGCAAGTATCTAACAAACATTTTCAGACAGTGTAACTCTAAAGAGCTGTTTAGTTTTCAGCGGGAAGAAAGGAAGATGTGAGGAAGGAGGTAGAAGATGGAGAAGCAGGAAGAATGGAGGGACAGAGGAGGGAGACACAGGCAGAAATACACTCATGGACCCAGTGCCCGCTGCTTTATACTCTTAGATGGAAAATAGTTTTTGTTTGTTTGTTTATTGGTTTTCAAAACACATTTCCCTGAAAACATGTTGTTTGGATTTAAAAAACAGAAGTCTTTGTTACTTTTGTTAAATTATTTTATAAAGTTAAAAATGTTTTCCAGATTTAAGCGCAGGCACCTTCATTTATTTTAACAATAGTGGTTAAGAAGCTATTGCAAAAGTAAGTTCATTTCAGTTCTGGGTTAAAAATCAACGTACAGAGATATGTCAGTGGGGGCACAGGGTCTCCAGAAGTCTCTGATGTCGCGTTAAGAATGTCCATGCCAGGGTAGCTCAAGTACTCTGCTCTTCATTCCCAGGCCCAAGCAAGCAGACACCTTCTTTGACTTTACATTAGCATAGGCATAAGGTAAGTGTGACTCCCAAGAATAACCCCACCTATTATCATTTGAAGCAACTCTTGAAGTAAACCTTTTATCACATGAACTGGATCAAGTATTCAGGTAGGTGATAAAGCTTTTTCTATTTACTTAGTAAATCATTTTGTGTTATATAAAAGCAGGCAGACATATCTTTTACTATATTCAAGAATGTTGAGTATTTTCCAGTTACTATTTTTTAACCCCAAAGTTTCTGGTGTTTGGTCTTTATATTTAACATATACATTACCAAATAAAGAATAGCATATTGCTCATTAATCAGGCTTAAATGTTGCTCATCATGTATTAGTAGTAATAAGAGACTCTAAAAATCATCATCTAGTGGCTATATCATTCTTTGTGGGAAGCTTCAGTTATAAGCTGGTAAGCAACTGACTGTAGTTAATTGATTACAAGTCTCAGTCTTACGGATAGGTGAGTGGAGAAAAAGTTGTCTCATCTTCATTTCAAAAGTCTCAATCCATGTGTCTATCAGACTCTGAGTTTTAATTTCTACTATGTTCTTGGTACAAATAACAATCCCTGTGTTTATCCAGATTCTCTATTATTCCATCCATCTCAAGCCTCTACGTGGCTTAATATATCGATCATCTCACAGACTCCTTTCCAGCCACTGTCCACTATGGGAGCAGCTACAATTTGTTATTAGTCTTGTTTTTTTTTAAAAAAAAAAAAAAAAATGTGTGTGTAGCGGAAAATCAGAAGCTACTCATGTAAACCGGTTGCGGCAGAGCCCCAGAGCCGAGAGGGGCGTGGTCAACGAGAACGAGCTTTAGACAACACCTGGAGAGAGACAGGAAGCGGGCGTTCTTTCACACAGGGCCGGGAAGCTTTTGCGATTGGGCGGGGTTTTTGAGAAGTGGGCGGGGTTTTTGAGAAGTGGGCGGTGCCGGGCCGGTGGCGGGAGAGTTTTGTAGTGTGGCGCGTGGTTATCTCTTCACTTTTTCTTTTTTTTTTTTTCTTCCTTCTTTATTTTGTATTTATCAAAAAAAAAAACACAGTAAAAAGAATTTAAAATGTGGAAGAGTTAACAATAACTATACAGAGGATAAGAATGATAAGCATGGCTTATCAAGGGAAGAAATACAAATAAGATTGCTACACCTATATTTTCTTTGTGTTCATCTTTCCCTCTGAATTTTTTTTT